>WBNM01020640.1:0-36670 GCA_013399055.1 Ramphastos sulfuratus
CCAAACTTGATGATTCTATGATTTTTAAACCTGAGCAAACCAGATATGATGAAGCTCCTTGTATGTCCAGGAGGAAGCAGCAGCCAAGCAAAGGCCCCAGGTGATGGTGCTGAGCCTGCTACCAAGGGTGGGCAGAGACACATCTGGGGTAGCTGGGAGGGAGTTGAAGGGAGTCAGCCTCAAAATTCAGCACCATTTGTTCAGCTTTGCCCATTCCTCCGTGCTTGGGTTGCTCTGGGCGTGGACAGGGAAAGTGCCTTAGATCAAGATCAAAGAACTTGTAGCATTAAAACTGTTTCCTGATTTAAAAACGAGAATAAATGCCAGAGTAGTTCATAGCGGCAGCGTCTGCCAGCAGCTTGTTCCACGCACTCCTTGGAGGGGAGCGGTGACAAAGACCGGTGGGCTGGGGAAGCTGAAGAACAGGTGAAAGAAGTTAACATGATACAACATCAATCTGGAGGACAGCAGAGGGAGAAATGTGCCATGGCAGAGTCATGGGGCACGAAGAGCTGGCAGGGAGAGCGCGCTGACCGAGCGGCACCACGGGCGGGCAGTGGCAGAACCATGGCAACGGAAGCAGACTCAGGTGACAAAGCAAGAAATGCCTCCCAGGGTGAGGTCTCTCAGTGCAGGGAGATGATTGAACAAGGATGAGCCAAACCTAGGCAAAGGAAACCTGTATGGAGTAGTCTGGCACTTGCTGCAGAGAGCAGAGCAGTGGAGGTCAAGCAGTCTCTTACCTCAGTGGCAGACAGACCCTGATTGTGGTTTGTTTTTCAGAGCTGGAGCTCTTTTTAGGCTCTGGCAGCAACAATAATCACCATACGTAGCTCCAGCCCCACCTGAACACATCATTTTCTTCAAGACATTGGGTCCTGCTTGCCTGTGGCATGCTGTTGCCCAGTGTCTCATCCAACTAATCTGATTAGACTGTGGCAGATAAGATATGCAAAGGATTGCTCTGCTGCCAGGATAATCAATTTTATCTCATGATTTTGGAATAATTCATGCACTGTTTTCTTCTCTATAAATATAAATTCCAGGCTTTTAACCCAGAAGGCCCAGGGCAATTCAGCTTGTTTAAGGAGGCTGGCCAGACTGTCTGACCAACAATTTGAGTTTCAGAGCAGCCACATATGTTTGAGACCTGCTCCTAGTCGCTCCCTTTTTTCTCCTCAGAGTCCATTGCAAGGACTCTTCCAACAGGTGCAGGTTTTAGGGCATGTTCAAGCTGCCAGCACAGGGTGAGGTTTAACAGTATTTCAGAGTCTCTCTGACTGGTGACTCTGCTGCTGGTTCCTACCAGTTCTGCTTTCCACTGTCTTAGAACCACAGAGTCAGTTCAATTGGAAGACACCTTTAAGATCATCAAGTCCAAACATTATTTAACTCTGCAATGTCTGGTGTCATCCCAGCCAAGGACTTGACATAGATATGGTCAAAACTGCAGCAGCAAACTGCTTAGCAAGCACTGATAATGTGAGGTGGGTTTCTGTTAGGAGTGCTTCAACATGTTGGCAATGATACTGTCCTCATGATTGTGGTCAGGCACTGCTTGTGGCTGTAAAATGGAGGTGGTAGTGGTAATGGCAGAAGTGTCTTCCACTTTCTGCCACGAAGCTTGACAGAAACTCTCCATTCCCACCTCAATGTCCAAAACCAATAAAGTATTTGGGTCTGGCAAGAGGGCTGCAAGAATTAAATCACCAAAGTTTCTGAAAGGTTGATCCATGGTAGCAACAAGCACATTCGTCCACCCACCCACTCACCCATCCATCCATCCATCCATCCATCCATCCATCCATCCATCCATCCATCCATCCACCCATCCCCCTATCCATCCACCTACCTACCCACCCATCCATTAGGAATTTGGAAAGGTGGGTTGTAATCTTGGTCAGTCCCTCTGAATACAGGTGCAAAGCTACTCCATGACTTCAGTGGATCCAAGTTTTCCTCTTTGGCGCAAGCAAGCTACACAACCTGTAGCTTCAGCCAATGGCATGTGTGGCTTCTCTGTGAGGGGCTGCTGGCTGTACCCACTGTAGGTGCTGGGGAGCAGAGCCTGGGCTACCACTAGATGGTAATGAGCAGGATGCTCACAGGCTGCAGCTGTGTTTGCCCTGCTGCCACCAGCAGCCTTTGCCCCTTAGTGAGAAGTGGGATGTTGCTAATGCTGTTGCTCTGCAATCCTTCCCCAGCTGTGGGCTGGCACTGGAGTGGCAAACACTGCTTGTGACTCTGTGCTGACTGCTCACAGCCACCACCAAGCTCTGGCTTTTCTTTGGCTCCTTTCTTTAATGAGAAATTAGCCCACGCAATGGTGGGCCTAAGGTGAGGATAATTGTGAGGTGGCTGTGCCACAGCCTTCACTGACTACAAAAGCTGCAATGATCTTGTTGAATGTTTGGGAAATACTTCCTGGGGGCAGCTCTTCTGGAAAGGGGAGTTTCTCCTGGCTCACAAGAAGCATGGGGATCCTCCCTGGAGAAATATCAGTGGCTGGCTCTGTTCAACCTCTTGGACAGATCTCAAGCTTGAAATGTGATCTGACACCTACATGGGCCGGCATGAAAAAGTGCCTCAACACTTGATTGCAGGGCTTGTACCTCTGGGAAATGGTCCCAGACAGTAGTCTCCTGAGTGTTGGTTGCCTTTATAGTTGTGTATAAAATGAGTCAGGTCTAAGTCCTGCTCTCGATTTGGCCATGTGGAAGGCAGTGATGATACCAAAGTGGGAGGAGTGGCTGGCACAGCTTCAGGCTGTGCTGCCACTCAGCCAGACCTGGACAGACTGCAGAGCTGGGCAGAGAGGACCCTCATGAAGTTCAAGTGTAGGGTCCTGCACCTGGGGAGGTATCAGCCCTTGCACCATCACAGGTGAGGAGTTGACCTGCTGGGAAGCAGCTGTGGGGAGAAGAACCTGGCAGTGCTGGTGAGCAGCAGGTTCATCATGAGCCAGCAATGTGCCCTCCTGGCCAAGAAGGCCAAAGGGCTCCTGGGGTGCATTCAGAAGAGTGTGAGCAGCAGGTCAAGGGAGGTTCTCCTGCCCCTCTACTCTGCCCTAGGGAGGCCTCATCTGGAGTACTGTGCCCAGTTCTGGGCTCCCTAGTCCAGGAGAGACAGGGAACTGCTAGGGAGAGTCCAGCAGAGGCTGCAACGATGCTGAGAGGCCTGGAGCATGTCTGTGAGGAGGAAAGGCTGAGAGCCATGGGGCTGTGGAGCCTGGGGAAGAGCAGCCTGAGAGGGGATCTGAGCAATGCTCAGCAAGGGATAAAGGCTGGGGGGCAAGAGCATAGGGCCAGGCTCTGTCAGTGGTGCCCAGTGACAGGACAAGGGGCAATGAGCACAAACTGGAATCCAGGAGGCTTCACCTAAACATAAGGAGGAACTTCTTTGTTGTGAGGTTGCTGGAGCCCTGGAGCAGGCTGTCCAGAGAGGCTGTGGAGTCTCCTTGTCTGGAGAGATTCCAAACTCACCTGGGCAATGCCATCCTATTTCTGTGAGCTTTTAGACACATAGTTATATGCATCTGATCTCTTCTACTCTTAAAATACTACCAGAAAGGCTAAGAGACATTAATGTGAAGAGTGATGGCAGATCTGAAGTGTGATATCAACGCTGCCTTGTCATCCACCATCTGGGCAAACTAACATGTAATAGAAATGTAAGTTTAAGGCAAAAATCTGTTTAAATGATTGCAGAGTTGCCTCTCCAGCTCTTACAGACAAGCTTTATGGCATTAACACATATGGACCAGTTTCATGTCTCTCTCCATAACCAGAGTGCACTGGGATGCTCCAGAGACAGTTCATCAAGTTTCCTGCATTAAAAAACCTGTGGAAACTCAGATGAGGGAAGCTGATAACCCTCAAGTGTCCTGTTCTGTCCCCAGATCAGCTGTGATGGTGAGTTGAGCTGCTGGGTTTGCTATAAAGGCATTGTGCTCAATTCCAGCTTTGAAAGTCCTTCTGCAGCTTCAGTTAGCAGGGAAGGAAGAGGTTGCCCCATGCTACAAAGACACAAAGCATCGTCTCCCCCTCTCCTGGCTGTGGTGGCTGCCCCAGTGCTTGTGGGTGCAGTTCAGTAGCTCATGCTGAGCTCTCGGCTTTGCTTGTAACAGCACCGGCATGAGGGCTGCAGGCTGCCGAGCTTGCAGCGAGTGCTGATCCCTGGGGAGTTTCCTCCCTCAGACCTCGTGCGGAGCTAAAAATAGAGAACAATGCAAACCACACTCAATTTATTGGGCATTTCTTTGGTTGCTCAGCTGGATGCTGTCTGCCTGGACAACTGAGGACCACCCAGGATTCGTTCAGTATTTTAAGCAATGTTTGTTTTTATTTCTTCCTTGTGCTAGATGACTGGATTGTGCTAGACATGCTGCAGTGGTGGGCACCAAATCCATATGGAGACTGGCTGGGAGAGTTGGGACTGTTCAGTTTGGAGAAGGCTCTGAGGAGACCTTATTGTGGCCTTCCAGTATCTGAAGGGGGCTACAAGAAAGCCGGGGAGGGACTTTTTAGAATGTCATGCAGTGATGGGACGGGGGAGAATGGAGCAAAACTAGAAGTGGGCAGATTCAGATTGGATGTTAGGAAGAAGTTCTTCACCACGAGGGTGCTGAGACACTGAAACAGGTTGGAAGCCTCATCCCTGGAGGTTTTTAAGGCCAGTCTGGATATGGTTCTGAGCAACTTCACCTAGTGTAAGGTGTCCCTGCCCATGGCAGGGAGAGTGGGGCTGGATGATCCTTCAGGTCCCTTCCAGCTCTGATAGTTCTGTGATTCTGTGATACCATGATCCTGCAGCTAAATTCTTTCCTGCTTTTGTGGGAGATGGGCTGGGCTGGCTGTAGATGCCATCAAAGCAAGCTTAGTCTGAGCCCTCACCCTACTTTAATCCTACTGCTTCCTCTCCAGTAATGCCTATTAGCTGCTTCCCAGTCTCTGAGGAAGGAGAAGGGTGATGTACAGGGGGTTGTTTACCCTGGAGAAAAGAAGGCTCCTGGCTGTCTACAACTACCTGGAAGAAGGTGGAAGAGAGGTAGGGGTTGGCCTCTTCTCTCTAGTAACAAGTGACAGAACAGGAAGAAATGGCCTCAGGTTGCACCAGAAGAGGTTTAGGTTGGATATTAGTAGCCTGAAGTGGTTGTCAAACCCTGAAACAGGTTGCCCAGGGTGGAGTCCCCATCCCTCAGGGGGATTGAAAAGCCATGTAGGTGTGGTGCTGAGAGCCATGGTTTTGTGATGAACTTGGCAGTGATGGGTTAATGATCTTTAAAGTCTCCTCCAACCAAAATTATTCTGTAATGCTACCATTTTATGATAGTGTCTTTTGAAACAGCTGTGAATATTCCCAGTGAACGCTGAGAGCACAATGTTTGAACACAGGCACCCAAATCTACACTGCTAACCTTCAGGTGCATAAAAGTGACTCCAAGAAGTCCCAAATATGCATGCTGCAAATGGGGTCTGTTTCCATTTAGAAACATCACTCACTTTAGCCTTCCCTTTGATCCATTCTTCTGGACTTTTTCTTGTAACTCAGTGGTGAAGAAATCCAATGTACCACAGTATAAGCAAGGTTGGAAGAGACCTCAAAGATCATCAAGTCCAACCCATTACCACAGACCTCCAGACTAGACCATGGCACCAAGTGCCACATCCAAACATGCCTTGAACACCTCCAGGGACGGTGACTCCACCACCTCCCTGAGCAGCCCATTCCAGTGGGGAATGACTCTCTCAGTGAAGAACTTTCTCCTCACCTCCAGCCTAAACTTCCCCTGGCACAGCTTGAGACTGTGTCCTCTTGTTCTGGTGCTGGTTGCCTGAGAGAAGAAAGCAACCTCCATGTACATGCTAGAGCTGACCAGAGGAGAAGGCTTTCCACAAAGGATCAAACGTAGAGTTGTTCAAAGATTCAAAAGAGCTAAACCCCACAGCACCACACCCTCCCCCAAGCCCAGGACTCCTGAATCCCACAGCAGTATGCCCCATGCTCACTGTGTTCATCTCAGGCATGGGCAAGGCAGGGTTAAGACCTTCACTCCTCCTGGTTCATTGTACGGGCAAGGGTTTCAGTTGTATTTGTTTTGGCAGAGGATGGACCGGGTGCAACCGGAGATCTGATGTCTGCTGTGGGATCAGGGTCTGAAGGGCAGCTGGAGGAAAAAGCCAGCTTTGTGCAGCCCTTGTCTGAAAGCTTGTAAGAGGCACAGCTGGAATGGAATGACAGCTCTGAGCCCCTAACCCAAGAGCTGAAGAAAGCTCTGTCACGCTGGCAAAGCTTTAGGCACCCTGAGAGCAGCCAGTGCACTGCCCAGTAGAACCTTATCAACTATGTCATGTGGGGAGTCCTTCCCAAACAAGTCTCCAGTGGAGATGAAACATTTTAATCCTCTTTTATTTTTGTATTTTCAAGGGAAGGTCCTCCATTTTAGGGCTGCATCAATGATGAGAGGGTTGGAACTCCTCAGCTGCAATGCCAGGCTGAGAGAGTTGACGTCGTTCAGCCTGGAGAAGAGAGGCTCCAGGGAGACCTTCTGGTGGCCATTCAGTGCTTGAAGGGGTGAATCAGGAAGCTGGGGACAGACTTTTTTAGCAGGGCCTGTTGTGACAGGACGAGGGTGATGATTTTAACTAAAAATGGGAGATTCAGACCAGAGAGAAGGAAGAAATCTTTTACACCTCTGCTAGGTTCCCAGCGAGGTGGTAGAAGCTCCAATCCTGGAAGCGTTCCAGGTAAGGTTGTTTGGAGCTGTGAGCAACCTGCTGTAGTTGCAGATGTCCTTGCTGACTGCAAGGGGACTTGGACTAGCTGAGCTTTAGAGGTCCTTGCCTACCCAAATCTCTGTATGATTTTTCCTCTGGGTCAGACTTTTGCTGCTCTGTCTCTGCTGCAGGCTGCAAGGACGCACAGTCTGTTTTCTGCTGGGGAAGTGAGGCAGGGGCTGTCACCAGCCGGTTACACACATGCAGCAGGCACTGCCTGAATTCACTGGTGGATTACAGTGTAGTCTAGGGTGTCCCACCTTGCCAGGACTCACTCTTGGAGCAGCTGCAGATGGAGCAAGACAAACATGGTCCTTCCTTTGCAGGCTAAAGAGCTCTTTGCGGAACAAAATTCTGCAAGAGCTTCGGTTGAGAGCCTGCGGGAGTGCTGCTCCTGTCACAGAGCTGAGCTCTTCACAAACAGCAGAGTTACTGATAAACCCATCACCAACCCTCTACTGTTTAGTGAAGCCAGAAGAGAAAATTGGCAGCGGGAAAAAAAATAAATGTTCTTTTCATACCTCTGAAGGAGTGTGGCAGGCAACAGGGAGCAAGCAGTAATATTCCAGGCTAATAACAATGCATCTTGAGGGCTCCTTTGCAGTAATAAATATGTTCTTAATAAGCATATTTCCTCATTTGGGGAGCTCTGGGTTTGCCTGCAGATGTAATTTCATATGCAAAATGTGGCTGTGAGGATGTGTCAGAGATGCCTGGGGACTGTGCGGGTGGGGAGGGCTGGGAGCACAGAGGAATAGCCTCTCATTAGAGATTCATAGATTCATAGGATGGTTTGGATTGGAAGGGACCTTAAAGATCACCTAGTTCAAATCCACCCCCTTCCTTACACTAGAACAGGTTGCTCAAGGGCCCATCCAACATCCTTGAACACCTCCGGGGAAGGGGCATCCACGAGCTCCCTGGGCAACCTGTTCCAGTGTCTCACCGCCCTCGCTGTAAATTAGAAGAGATGGAGTCTGAATTCTCTTCCAAAGAGGAGGAAAAGCTGGCCATGTCCCAGCTGCCTCTACATTCCCTGCCTCCCTCCTCATGCTTTAGCCAGTGCCACCCAGGAGCGTGTGAGAGCCACTCCCTCAGCATCAGGGTCCAGGCTGTGCCTGCCGGGTCATGGGCTATGGAGCCTCCGCCTCCCCATTGCCCCTTTCTCATGGATCTCTAATAACGTTAATAGCAAGCTGCCACACGGTGGGGACGGGAAGGCAGACCTGGGGTGTGATTATCTCGTCTGCCCATCCTTTTTTTGCTTTTTAGTAAAAAAACCTAGTAAGATGCTGGGCAGCAAGTCAATCTGTCGGGCTTTGCACCTCGGCGTCATTCAGCCAGCAACAGCAAAACGTTCAGCCCCCCTCGGAGGCAGTGCCCCAAAGAGCAGGCTGCTTTCGCTGGGCTTGGCCCTCTCGTTTATTTCACATCGATTATGCACTGCCAACAGAAGCAGCTCCGTGCCAAGCTGTGATCTGCAGTTCTCCAGGAGACATCCCCACCCTTTTACTTCTTCACAGGCTGCTTGTTGGCGGCTGCTTGTTGGCAGCTCCCCGTAGGAAGCAGCATCTGAAACATGTGAAGAAGGTATGGCACCGTGTTCCTGGCATAAGGTCCTGGGTCGGCTCTCCCCAGAAGCCTTTCCTCTCCATGTGAAGGATGCTGCTTTTGCCTGTCTTTGTTCTGTTCACCTCTGAGCATGGACAGTGTGTTTGGAGTTGCCACCCTGTGCCCACCAGACCTTGACCCTCACGCCTTGGCCAGTCAGAGGTGACAGAGAGAGGAGCAGGAGTGCTGACAACATACTGAAAATCGCCATGGTGGGAACCAGGATTTGTGTTCACTGCACATCCATATGTATCAGTTCATAGATTCATAGAATGCTTTGGGCTGGAAGGGACCTTAAAGATCAGCTGGTTCCAACCTCCTGCCATGGGCAGGGACACCTCCCACTAGACCAGGTTGCACAAGCATGGCCGTGAACATCTTCAGGGAGGGGGCATCCACAGCCTCTCTGGGCAACCTCTTCTCATGTCTCCCCACCCTCACTGTAAAGGATTTCTTGCTAACATCTGCTTTTGATGCTGAGTGAGAAGTTGCTCTGAAGAAAGATGCCCTTCCTGATCTGCCAGGCTGCTCCCACCCCTCTACCTTTGTCACTGCACTGCCACAGTGCTGTGTCTGCTCCCAGGGAGCAGCAATTCTGCTGCTATTGCTGAATGGATTCTTCAGGCCAAGTTCCACACTGCTTTGCTCCTCATACTGCTGCGAGCACAAAAGGTGAAACATTTCACACCTAAATTACATCTTGCTGGAAAGGCACAGAGAAAAGGATTCAAGAAGAGTGTGGCCAGCAGCTGGGGGAAGGCTCTCCTGCCTTTCTGCTCTGCCCTAGGGGTGCCACGGCTGGAGGATTGGGTCCGGTTCTGGGGTCCCCAGGTCAAGTGAGACAGGGAACTACTGGGGATAGTCCAGTGGATGCTACAAAGATGCTGCAGGGCCTGGAGCATGTCTGTGAGGAGGAAAGGCTGAGAGCCCTGGGGCTGTGGAACCTGAAGAAGAGCAGCCTGAGAGGGGATCTGAGCAATGCTCAGCAAGGGGTAAAGGGTGGGGGGCAAGAGGATGGGGCCAGGCTCTGTCAGTGGTGCCCAGTGATGGGCCAAGGGGCAACAGGCACAAGCTGGAACTCAGGAGGTTCCACCTGAACATGAGGAGAAACTTTTTTTGTGTGAGGGTGCTGGAGCCCTGGATCAGGCTGCCCAGAGAGGTTGTGGAGTCTCCTGGTGTGGAGAGATTCCAAATCTAGCTGGGCATTGTGCTCCTGGTCGAGCTGCTGTGGGTGTCTTGCTTTAGCAGGGAGTTTGGACTGTCTGCTCTCCAGAGGTCCCATCCAACCTCACTATGCTGGGCTCCTGTGAAAAACTTGGCAGCTGACTCCATTGCCCACATTTGCCAGCAGTGCTTATCTAATGTTCCTGCAAAGCAGAGGTGAAGCTACCCAAAAGAACCATCCCTGTCTCCAGCTCACTGTCCAGCATCGTGTTACCTGTCCTTCTCCAGCTCCCATTCTATAGTATACCTTCTGTAGCCAAGTTTTTGTCGGCCAGGCTTGGAATGCACAGCCTGTGCCACAAATTGCTCAGTTCATGCTATTCCAAGTGCAGCTGAACAGGACATGGTTTTGAACTCTTTTGCAGCTCAGCCCAGCTTGTAAAGACCACCATGAGCTCTGTTAACAGCCAGGGGTGAGCTACAACACCCCTATATACCTGTATACGTATATGTATATATGAGTATATCATAGAATCAGAGTTGTTTGGATTGGAAAGCCCTCCAAGATCATGCAGTCCAACCATCAACAGAACACCACCATTGGCCATTAAACCATGTCCCAAACCCATGGACGTGGGTTTCTTGAACACCTCCAGGGATGATGACTCCACCACCTCCCTGGGCAGCCTGTTCCAATGCCTATTTATCTATATCTATATCTATATCTATATCTATATCTATATCTATATCTATAGCTATAGCTATAGCTATAGCTATAGCTATCTATATGTCTATATATCTATCTCTATATATCTCTATCTCTGTATCTATATCTATATCTATATCTATATCTATATCTATATCTATATCTATATCAATATCTATATCTATATCTGTTGTTGTTCTGTGTATTACCTGAAACTTTGCTTCCAAGCATTTATTCTTAGATCAAACCCTCCAAATCTTCTGGGTGTGCAGGAGATGAGCTAGCTCAGAGCAGTCTCCCCTGGTCTGTTAATGCTGTTGTTACACTCAGGCCAAAACACTGTGAGGTCTGCTTTAGAGTCCTGTCCTACTATCCTGCAGGTGTGCCAACAAGAGAGTACTGCTAAAGTTCCCTCTGGATTAGGTTTTTTCATGTTTTGATGCCCATTTTGCATAGAGAAGCTCTTTGCCACCTCTAAATGCCCTCACAGAGTCAGATTTCTCCTTTCCTATCTTCTTTGTTCTGCTTGCTGCAGACAATGAGGGCCCTTGGCTGTCCTGTAATTAGAGAGCAAATTCATGTTGTACAACCCTTCCCCGAAGGCTTTCATGATGGAATGGAGTAAAACAGTGTCCCCAGAGGGATTCCAGGCTCCAGCAGACTGGGAATTACTAGCATGACCTGGGGGTCTGAGGCTTATTCCTGCCTCCAGAATGGTCTCACTGCATTTCTGGAAGCCTTGCACAGGCTTTCTGTGTCCCTGTTGCCATGCAAAGGCACTGCTGGAACACAGCCCCATCAGAGAAGGAGGTGGACAGAAGTGAGTAGTGAGAATTTATGCTGATGAGGAACACAGAGCCGAGGTGCTCCCGGGGATAATAAAGCTGTGGGCAAGGACACACATCACTGGCCAGGACACAGCAGCCCCAGCTTGGCTTACCCCACAGAGCTGCAGGCACCAGGGCCTAGAAACTGGGCAACATTACCCATACTTAACTCACCTCAAACCGGAGGAAAGCACAGGTCACTCATGTCTGTGTCTAGGGATAGAGATCAAGGCTCCTGCTGACCCAGGATACCCTGTCCCTCACTCTGTGACATGAGCACAACCTGACCATCACAGAGTGCTTCCCCAATTGGGGCAGCAGTGATTTCTTCCTGATGCAGGTGGAGATCAAGCCTCTCCTGGAAGCACAATGCTGGCCTTATCTCATCATTATTTCTTAATGAGTACCATTTCAGATGCAAATCCTCTCCCCTTAAAAGAATCTAATCCTTTCAACAAATGGAGATGAGTGGCAGGGTCTATAATTTCCTGCCTCGGTGGCAATGTGCAGTGTCATCAGGCAGCAAGGTGGTTTCAGCACCCACTGCTCTCATTTACCTCCTCACTGCAGGAAGCACCTCCAGCATTGTGTGGGCATCCTGTGTGTCATCCTAGACCAGACTGGGCCTTCCCAGAGGAAAAAAAAATATTTATAGCCCTCAGTGATGGCTGTCCCCAGCCTTATCTAGCATCTTCTTAAAGAATTATTTGGGATGCTTTGGATAGATCTGGTATCCCTCATTTATTTTTATGTCACTGAGAAGGGAGGAAAAAAGAAACCCAAAGATGTGAAGTTGGGTAGGAATGATGATTCCTGCAGGATTCCAGCTGGAAGTCCCCAGCCAGCAGCACTCTGTGGGATGGTTCCCCTGTCCTCACTGGGCATAAGCTGGTCTGCTAAGGAGAAGCAGGGAAAAGCACTCTTCAGGGAAAGGCACTCTGCAAGGAGTCGTCTGCAGCTTTCTGTCCACTGTCAAGGGGCTCGATTGGGGAATCTGTGGTTAATCTTTAAATAGGTTTGGCATTGAGACAGAAAACCACAAAACTCCTCTTCCTCAACTATTCTGATGTGATGAATCACAGAACTCTCTTGATTGGAAGAGAACCTTAAGATCACCAAGTCCAAACATCAACCCAGCATTGCCAGGTCACCATTGTGTTCCTCAGCACCACATCTACAACGATAAGCACCAACCATCTCCCTGATGCTGTGTACAGCTCACAACTGCACCCTGAACTTATGGTGAAAAAAGCAAGGGAGAGGACTTCTTGCTTTACCTGGACTGGGAGCCTGCCCAGTGTCTGCAGCCTTCAGCTAAGATGTAGCAGCACCAAATTCTTCAGTACTGCTTTGTTTTCTTATGGTTATATTACAAATGGTACAAGTTTGGGTATTGCAAGACAAATCTCATCTCTGCCTCTCTAAATGAAGGAGCCCATCCTGCAAAGGCTTCATAGTGACAAACCACAGACTGACAACAGAGAGTGTCTGGGACTGCAGAAAAGGAATGCAAAAAGCAAAGCACAGAGAGCAGGAAGCAGAAAAGCCAGAAGGCAACTTGGTTTGAGAGACCCAAGGTGCCCCAGGCTGGCTGCCTTCTCGCAGGGTGTTGTGACTGCAGGAGTAAATGCCAGGGTAGAGAGCACCCTCTTGGGCCAGCTGCTGCTGAAGAAACCTTCACCCACCAGGGGATCTGGGACAGGGGAACATCTCACTTGGAGCCAGACCCCAAATCTGTAGGATATCTGTAACCTGGGGAAAAGCTTCAGACCCTTCCAGCTGGCAGGAGATGGCTAGGCAGGCTTCCCTACTGGGAAACGCTGGTCAGCTGCCAGCTGACCCTTGTGGACCTGTTGCCTTCTAGAGAGTTAAGGTGTGATTGAGCTCTGCTTGCTGTGCCACATCACCTGGGTTGCTGTTGAAGAGCTGCAATTGAGAGGCCAAAGCACAAAGGTGGTTTCTTCCAAAGCAGCCCAGAAGCAGTAACAGCAATAGATGAGGCGTCAGAGACCTACATGCTAAGCCTACACAGGAATGAGTTTGTGGCCAGCAGTCCAACCCTTAATGGGTTTGATGGCAGTGCAGAGACACATATGCCTTGGGAGACCTGAACAGGCATTTCTGGGGGGGTCTAGTGAGAGAGGACTTTCTTCAAGGCAAAGCCATCTTCCCCTTCACCACGCTGCCAATAGACTCCTTCCTGAGGGCTCCTGCCAGGCTGCCTTTTCTCTCACTGCCCTTCTCTCTCCCCTGTCCTTGTCTCTAAATGACATTCCCACCCCATGGGCCTCAGCATGTGGTCTAAAGAGCACCATTCCCTGGTGTGGAAAGCAGAGAAAAAGAGGTAAATGGGATTAATCTCCCATTCCCTGGCCACGTGGGTATGATTTCTGTATTCTCCTCAAATCCCTCCCCAGCGAACCAACACGTCTCAGAGGGTCCACATTGAGGAGGAACACAACTGTATGGCAGGTGCTGCTGGAAGCTATTTTTGTGTTGGGGTTAAAACCATGAAAGAAGCTTAGATTTGCTATTTTCTTGCTTGTTTCAATCCTTCAGGAAGAAAGATAATTTTGTCCAGACAAAGGAGAGGAAGAAAGCCTGGGAAATGCAGCTGTGATCTTTGCATATATGAAGGGTGAATCCAGAGCCCAGATATCCCTGCAGCCAGGAATGAAGGTGAATCCAGAGCCCAGAGATCCCTGCAGCCAGGAATGAAGGTGACTCCGGAGCCCAGAGATCCCTGCAGCCAGGAATGAAGGTGAATCCAGAGCCCAGAGATCCCTGCAGCCAGGAATGAAGGTGAATCCAAACCCTGGGGATATTCCACAAGGGCACCCTGGCATCCTAGGAAGTAGATCATCAATATGGAAACATTTAATCACACCCTGTACTGGATACTGGTCACTTTACAACCTAGATATGCTTTGCGATGACCATGCCATAGGGTTTAGACCTCCAGAAGTGGTTTGGCTGCTTGGTGGGAGAGCAGCTGAAGGCTCCTGGGAAGCTCTGGACTTGCACTGGGAGTGGAGCATTACCCCAGCAGGAAGGAAGATGATGGTTTGTCAGTCCTCCAAACCACTCTTAGCAATAGGCAAGCATCAAGTGACATAAATCTTGCTGACTTTACTGTAGTGCAAGGCCTAATGAACTAACTAAGTGACTGCATTTGGAGCCAGACTCCTGCAGCTGTGGACTTCTGCTCCTCAGCTATGTAGCTCATTGCTCCAACTCAAAAAGCTTCAGAGTAAAGCCTCTTCTTCCAAGAGCTTCCCAAAGCTGAGTCCTGCTTTTATGCCAAGCCTTTTCTACTTGCTCACCCTCTCCTAAAGTGCTTATTGTGCTGTGTGAATTAGCCCCTGAAGGTTCTCCAGCAGACTTTCTGCTGAGTGCGTTCCCACTCTTGGGGCTTGCTGCAAGCCCTGGACCTGCTGACAGAACTACTTAGCCCTTCTGTTCAGCTAAAGGTGTTCTGCTTGACACCATTCTGCCATTTTCTGGCCAAAACAAGGCCTGCCCGGGTGGGGAGAGCGCAGGAAATCTTACCTCCTCATGGGTTCATGAAAGCTGCTTGCTCCAAGCAATCAGATGGGTGGCAGCAAATTCAGGGTCTCTAAATGGATCAGAGCTTCTCTTCCTTACTTCTTCTCAGGTGTTAGTCTGCTTGGGAAACAACCACATATGTGAAAAGAGAGGACATTGAGTGTCTGACAGAGATAGGGTGACACCTTGATACCTTCACACATGAAGAGTGTGGCCAGCAGGTCAAGGGAGAGTCTCCTCCCTCTCTGCTCTGCCCAAGTGAGGCTATGGCAGGAGTACTGGGGCCAGATATAGGCTCTTCACTTTGAAAGGCAGGGAACTCCTGGAGAGAGTCCAGTGGAGGCTACAAAGATGAGAGAGGGGATCCTCTCAATGCTCAGCAGGAAATAAAGGGTGGGGGCAAGAGGATGGGGCCAGGCTCTGATCTGCCAGGCTGCTCCCACCCCTCTGCCTTTGTCACTGCACTGCCACAGTGCTGTGTCTGCTCCCAGGGAGCAGCAATTCTGCTGCTATTGCTGAATGGATTCTTCAAGCCAAGTTCCACACTGCTTTGCTCCTCATACTGCTGCGAGCACAAAAGGTGAAGCATTTCACACCTAAATTACATCTTGCTGGAAAGGCACAGAGAAAAGGATTCAAGAAGAGTGTGGCCAGCAGCTGGGGGAAGGCTCTCCTGCCTTTCTGCTCTGCCCTAGGGGTGCCACGGCTGGAGGATTGGGTCCGGTTCTGGGGTCCCCAGGTCAAGTGAGACAGGGAACTACTGGGGAGAGTCCAGTGGAGGCTACAAAGATGTTGAGGGGCCTGGAGCATGTCTGTGAGGAGGAAAGGCTGAGAGCCCTGGGGCTATGGAGCCTGAAGAAGAGCAGCCTGAGAGGGGATCTGAGCAATGCTCAGCAAGGGATAAGGGCTGGGGGACAAGAGGATGGGGCCAGGCTCTGTCAGTGGTGCCCTGTGATGGGCCAAGGGGTAACAGGCACAAGCTGGAACCCAGGAGGTTCCACCTGAACATGAAGAGAAACTTTTTTGGTGTGAGGGTGCTGGAGCCCTGGATCAGGCTGCCCAGAGAGGTTGTGAGTGTCTCCTGGTGTGGAGAGATTCCAAATCCAGCTGGGCATTGTGCTCCTGGTCGAGCTGCTGTGGGTGTCCCTGCTTTAGCAGGGAGGTTGGACACACCTTGGGTCCTGTGGCCAGTTATGGGCCCCTCAATTCAAAAGAGATGTTGAGGAGTGAACTGGACTGAGGTCCAGAGAAGGGCAGCAAGGCTGGTGAGGGGCCTGGAGCACAGCCCTGTGAGGAGAGGCTGAGGGAGCTGGGGGTGTGCAGTCTGCACTAGAGGAGGCTCAGGGCAGACCTCATTGCTCTCTATAGCTACCTGAAAGGAGGTTGTAGCCAGGTGGGGTTGGTCTGTTCTGCCAGGCAACCAGCAACAGAAGGAGGGGACACAGCCTCAAGCTGTGCCAGGGGAGGTCTAGGCTGGATGTGAGGAAGAAGTTGTTGCCAGAGAGAGTGATTGGCATTGGAATGGGCTGCCCAGGGAGGTGGTGGAGTCACCATCCCTGGAGGTGTTGAAGTAAAGCCTGGATGGGGCACTTAGTGCCATGGTCTGGTTGATTGGCTAGGGCTGGGTGCTAGGTTGGGCTGGATGAGCTTGGAGGTCTCTTCCTACCTGGCTGATTCTATGATCTAGGAGATCTCCAGAGACCCCTTCCAACCCCCACCATGCTGGGATTCTGTGACACATATTTGAGATTGTTAGGAATAGAAAGATCCTAAAAAGAGTGTTCCAGGGCTGGGAATATCTCTAAAATACAGAGTCAAGAGGTAGATCTAGATACACCTACTCTGCCTTGAAATGCTGATTTAACTGAAATTCTGTAACTGGGCCCAACTAACAACGCTGCTGTGTCCACTCCACTTCACCAGCAGGCAGCACAACCCACCCAAGAAGGTTAGCTAAGCTCTTGTGTTGGTCTTCACTCTGGCCAGTCTCTGCAGAGGGTGATTTGAGACTAGGTCTGGGGTCAGACTGACACTCTTTTTAGGTGCAAGGAAGCATTACAACCTCAGACAACTCTGGAAAAGGCACGTTCCAGAGATGTGGAGGTATATGCATCTGTACCCACCTCTTTTCCATTTAGCCCTGATTGTTTTAGCTGCTGCTGTGAAGTGATTTGATTGTTTGCAGTTTGGATAATTACAGCCCTCGCTGGCATCTCCTTTGTTCCCAGTGCTTCCTTGCAGGAGGGATGATGCTTGTGAATGACACAATTTGTTTTCCCATGACAAATCTCCATCAAAGCAAGAAAAAAGAAAAGCTAAATATAGTTTAGCAGATGGATCTTAAACAACTTGGCACTGTCCCTTGGTGTGGTGGAAGAAGTTGTACACTGTTCCCCACAGAATTCTTGGGGCCAAACTGAGTCTGATGGCTTGGGCTAGCACAGCTCTGCTGCATAAAGCATTGCTGGATGAAAGGGCCCAAAGGGTGGTGGTCAATGGAGCTAAATCCAGTCACAAGTGGTGGTCCTCAGGGCTCAGTGTTGGAACCACTTCTGCTTAACATCTTTATTCATGACCTTGATGGAGACATAGAGTGTATTAGCAGTAAGTTCACAGATGACACCAAGTTGGGTGGCAGTGTTGATGTTCAGGAGGGTAGGGAGGCTCTGCAGAGGGACTTGGATAGATGGAATGGATGTGCCAATGTCAATGGCATGAGCTTCAACAAGGCCAAATGCCAGCTCCTGAACTTGGGCCACAACAACCCCAAGCAATGTTACAGGCTTGGGGCAGTGTGGCTGGAGAGCTGCTGCCAGAAAGGGAGCTGGGGGTTGTAGTGGACAAGGAGCTGAATATGAGCCAGAAGTGTGCCCAGGTGGCAAAGAAAGCCACTGGCATCCTGGCTGGGATTAGAAATGCTGTGTCCAGCAGGAGCAGGGAGGAGATTGTGCCCTTGGACTCTGCTCTGGTGAGGCCACACCTCAAGTGTTGTGTTAGTTTTGGGCACCTCATTACAAGAGGGATGTGGAAGTGCTGTAGAGAGTGCAGAGGAGAGCAAGGAAGCTGGGGAAGGGCCTGGAGAATAAATCTTGTGAAGAGAGACTGAAGGAGCTGGGGCTGGTTAGTTTGGAGAAGAGAAGGCTGAGAGGAGACCTCATGGCTGTCTACAGCTACCTGAAAGGAGGTTATGGAGAGGTTGGTGCTGGTCTCTTCTCACAGGTAACTAGTGATAGAACAAGAGGGAATGGCCTCAAGCTGTGCCTGGCTAGGTTTAGACTGGATATTAGGATTTTTTTTTTCCCAGCAAGAGTGGTCAGGGATTGGAATGAGCTGCCCAGGGAGGTGGTGGAGTTATCCACCCTGGAGGTGTTTAAAAGTTATTTGGGTGTGTTGCCTGGGGATATGGTTTAAGGGTGAACTTTGTAGATCAGGGATAATGGTTGGACTTGGTGATCCTGGGGGTCTTTTCCGACTGGAATGTCTCAGTGATTCTGCACGTGGGACACTCAGATTCACCATTTTAGTCTGTTCACCACTGCAGTACAGCATGGATTGGAGCAGGCTGGGCTCAGGTGAAGTCATTTTATGAGTGAGTGTCTGACAAACTGTGTGAAATAGATGGGAAAGGGCAAAAATCACAGAATGGTAAAGGTTGGAAGGGACCTATGGAGATCATTGAGTCCAACCCCCCTGCTAAAGCAGGGGCACCCACAGCAGCTTGCCCAGGATCACAATGCCCAGCTGGGTTTGGAATCTCTCCAGACAAGGAGACTCCACAGCCTCTCTGGGCAGCCTGCTCCAGGGCTCCAGCACCCTCACACTAAAGAAGTTTCTCTTCACATTCAGGTGGAACCTCCTGGCCTCCAGTTTGTGCCCATTGCCTCTTGTCCTGTAGCTGGCCACCACTGAAAAGAGCCTGGCCTCATTGTCTTGCCCCCCGTCCTTTAGCTGTTGCTGAGCACAGCAGATCCTCTCTTGGGGGATACTTCTCCAGGCTCCACAGCCCCAGGGCTTTCAGTCTTTCCTCCTCACCTGCTCCAGGCCCCTCAGCATCTTTGTAGCCTCTGCTGGATTCTCTGCAATAGTTCCCTGCCTGTCTTGAGCTGGGGATCCCAAAACTGGCCCCAGTCCTCTAGCTGTGGCCTCTCTAGGGCAGAGTAGAAGGGGAGGAGAACCTGCTGGTCACACTCATGTGCACACATCTTGCCCTAGACAGCACAGAGGTACCACCTCTGGTTGCAACACATTGGCTCGAGACAGCGGTAAAATATTTCTCTAACCTGTCTTAGAAGGGCAGTTCTGCCCACAAGAGCATAGCAGGCACAAGACATCTCCTCCCCATTGCTGTGCTGGGTGAGGACATCAGTTCATCAGAACCTCTCTAGCTTGCTTCTAATGCACCCATTTGATTTTTCCTACTCCATTAAGTTGTCAGCTGTGTTTCCCTTATCTGAGATTCTCGAAGGAAATTAGTTTCACCCTCCATAAAATGCCAGGTTAATTACCGGCAGGATGAAATATGTTATGCACTTACTGCCTCCCTTCCTGTCCCCTACCAGACAGCAGGGTTGCACTCTGCAGAGCTCAGAGGTTTGCTTTAGAGAAGCCTCTCTGATCCTGCAAAGCCATGATCACTAGAGAAGCTTGTTGGGACATGGTTAGACTCTGATCCTTGGCAGTGCAGGCTGTAGGTCTTGTGGTCTCGGTCTCACTTGCCACCTAAAGCTGACTCTGGGAGATGCCACCTGGGACTGTTCTTCCCATCTTTTCCAGCAGTCTGTGCTTCAAACTAAACTGGGAGTACCACAGGTGCAGGCCCCAGAGTACCATTCAGTACTCTTCTGCCCTTTCTGCTAGCAAGGTCACCTTCATCTTTTGCCATGAAGGACTTCAGGCATTGACTCATTCATATTCGTAGCCTCAGCAGGGAAGCCAAGCCTGTGGGAACTCTGCAGCCACAGGTCATTCCCTCTCAACCTGGTGACAACAGCAGGCTCTGGCGTACAACCTGTCAACAAAGCCTGCTCCCACATAGTTCACTCCCAGATTGCATCCTAAGGTCAGAGCCTGGACATGTCCAACTCACTAGGATGGGAACAAAGGGGATTTGTCAACATGTCCCTTCCTGAGGGAGCCTTTCATGAGGGAGAAGCTCTCAGTTTTGACTTCATGCATTCATACACCTGATGGGAAGCAATCTCCTGCTGTGCCATACGTCTCCATCTCTCCAGGTGACCCATAGGCAGGCTGTGACACCCTCCTGGCCCTCCCACCACAGCAGGAGGAGAAGGTGACTCTCAGAAAATCACATCTGTGTTGCAGTAGGTGCCACAGAGACAATAAACACCAGTGCCTGTTTGGAAACCACTGAGATTCAGAGCGCCACAGAGTGGTTTGGTTTGGAAGGAGCCTTAAAGATCATCTAGTTCCAACCCCCCTGCTATGGGCAAGGGGCACCTTCCACTAGACCAGGCTGCACAAGGCCCCACCAACCTGGCCTTGAACATCTCCAGGGAGGGGGCATCAGCAGCCTCCCTGGGCAACCTGTTGCAATGTCTCACAACCCTCATGGGAAAGAATTTCTTCCCAATCTCCAGTCTATGGGATCTGCTGGGCAGGGCTGCTGTGCTACCAGGCTAGGTCCTGAATGACAGGGAGACAGCTGAGAGCAGAACTGATGGAGCCCTGCAGCTTCCCTCTCTGCAGTGCCAGGGTTTGGTGCTACTGTCCCAAAGCACAGTGCATGGGTTTGAATGGTTTGCTATCCACTGCTTGCTGCTAACCTGGATCTTGTCCTCTTTGCATGGCAATTTTTGTTTGACTCAAAGAGTCTTGCCAGGAGATAAATCTCTTGCTGGCAGGGCTGTCTGGATGGCTGGAACTCATGAGCTTTCTCAGCACCTCTCAGGGCAGAAAAGGAGACACAGGGCTAACTTAATTAGCCATCAATTAAGGGCGAATAAACACAGCTCACAATGAGCAACAGCTCCTCCAGGCACCTCTGCCTCCCTTGCCTGCAAACTGCAGAGGAAAGAGAGGTTGAATTTGCCATCCCTCAGCTTCCTGATCTGGGAAATATCAGAGGTACTCTCACCTGATGCTGTCACGACATTGCCAAGTGTGAGCAGCAATATCAGTAGAGGAACCTTTTGGGTGTGCTGCACATGCTTGGCAATGGGGTTGGTCTCCTTGCCAGAGGTTAAGGTATTTGTGGGAGTTATGATGGATCAAACACCTCTTGTCTAGCCAGCTTATGGACAGCAGAGAGGTGGAATGTGGGTATGGGGCCAGCAGAGAGTTGCTGTTGCTCAGCATGGGAAAGGGGACCTGATCCGTGTTCACAAAGAGATGGAAATACAGCTTATAGAATCCCAGAATCCCAGCATGGTAGGGGTTGGAAGGGACCTATGGAGGTCAGCTAGTCCAACCCCCTTGATAAAGCAGGGTCACTCACTACAGCCTGCTACAAAGCTCCAGCTCCCTCACACAAAGGAAGTTTCTTCTAATGTTCAGGTGCAACCTCCTGGGTTCCAGCTTGTGCCTGTTGCCCCTTGGCCTGTGGCTGGGCATCACTGAAAAGAGTCTGGCCCCATCCTCTTGCTCCCTAGCCTTTATCTCTTGTTGAGCATTGCTGAGATCCCCTTCTTCAGGCTCAACAGCCCCAGGGCTCTCAGCCTTTCCTCCTCACAGAGCTGGTCCAGGCCTCTCAGCATCTTTGTAGCCTCTGCTGGACTCTTCCCAGTAGTTCTCTCACTCTCTTGAACTGGGGAGCTCAGAGATGTCCCCATTTCTCCAGATGTAGCCCCAATAGGGCAGACTAGAGGGGCAGGAGAACCTCTCATGACCTGCTGGCAGTGTTTTCCTTCATGCATTCCAGAGACCATTGATGGCGTTAGCCACAAGGGAACATTGCTGGCTCATGGTGAACTCGTTGCCCACCAGCACTCCCGGGTCCTTCTCTGCAGAACTGCTTTCCAGCAGGTCACCTCTCACCTGTACTGCTGCAGGGGGTGATTCCTCCCCAGGTGCAGGACCCTACACTCACCCTTGTTGAACTTCATGGGCTTCCACTCCACCCAGCTCACCAATCTGCCCAGGTCTCTCTGGAAGGCAGCACAACCTGCTGGTGTGTCAGGAGGCAGCCTGTGTGAACAGCAGGCAAGGACTGGTGTGGCAAAAGGTGGGGGAGATCTAGGAGCAGCATCAACTGATTCAGTGCTGTGGAGTTTTTTTCAGGTACTCTCACAATGCCATTCTCCAATGCCAGCTACAAATGCTGTCCTACAGAGGAGCTGTCTTGTCCTGCCTGCGGTTACCCCACATGGCCACACTTTCTATATAAATAGAACAAACAAAGCAGGGAAATGCAATCCTGGCCAGCAGGAAATCCTCTGATGGACCATGGGAAGCAGCCTGACCATCCCTGCATTCTATCCCAGAATCCAAGGCAAAATATCACCCGAAGGCCACACACAGCAGGGAAAGGAGGGTGACATCCTCTAGACAGCACAGCTGGCAAGGACGTGGAGATGGGACAGCACAGGCACAACCATGCATTTGGCTTTCCCCTCAGAGACTCAATGGCTTCCCTGAACCACTGACACATTTTGCTGCCTTCTCTTTTTTTGGGGGAGGGCACACCTTACCTATCAAGTATGATAAGTGGTCTGGAAAAGCCCTCAGAGGATTTGCCTCTCCTTGGATATGCTCATGGCTGTACCTGCAGCACCCAACAGAGGCATTTTCTAGACTGTAATGCAAGCACCGAGGAGTAGCTCTTCAGGCAAAGATGTCCAGGAGCACAAAGATCAAGGGCAAACATTGCAAGTTTCTCCTCACACATTTGGTCTGCAGATTTTACCCACACCCAGATGTTTTCTGCAGCAAAATCTCTTTGCTGTAAGGATGATGAAGCCCTGGAGCAGGGTACCCAGAGAGGTTGTAGAGTCTCCTTCTCTGGAGACTTTCAAGACCCATCTGGATGCAGCCTGCCCTGGGTGATCCTGCTTTGGCAGGGGGATTGGACTGGATGATGTCCAGAGGTCCCTTCAACCCCTGCCACTCTGATTCTGTGATTCTCCACCTTATAGCAGTGACAAAAATAGGATGGCCTATGATCATTCCTGAAAGAGGGCAGACTTTGACTCGAAGACCCACAGAATACCTGGTTGGAGGGAACTCCCAGGAGCATCTGTTCCATCCTCTTTTGGGAAACCTGTTCTGACGCCACACTTCCTGGGGGAGGCTTTCAGGTAGATGGCAGAAGGCAGGCACAGGTCTTTGAACACATCTCAGATGCTCCAGACAACAATTGTCACACAGTGGCACAGATCTTCATGGGCCACAGGGACTCTCTTGCCACTGCAGATCAGGCAAACAGAGCCAGAGGGGTAGGATCAAACCCTGCATCCTCCTTCCACCTTTTGTCAGCTGAGCTTTTGAATCAGGGTGTGTGGGAAGAGCTCTGCCCAAATAACAGTGTGTGGCTCTCCAGATTCACTGGAGGTTTTGTTTTGGGCTCCCCAGTTCAAGAGGCACAGGGATCTACTCAAGAGTCCAGAGGAGGGCTATGAAGCTGATGAAGGGACTGGAGCACTGCCTGATGAGGAGAGGCTGAGGGACCTGGGGCTGTTTGATCTGGAGAAGAGAAGGCTGAGAGGGGATCTAATCAATGTCTATAAATATCTGAGGGCTGGGGGTCAAGAGAGAGTGGACAAACTCTCCTCAGTTGTGCCCTGTGATAGTACAAGAGACAATGGATGGAAACTACAGCACAGCAAGTTCCACCTCAACATGAGGAAGAACTTCTTTGCTGTAAGGGTCACAGAGCACTGGCACAGGCTGCCCAGAGAGGTTGTGCAGTCTCCTTCTCTGGAGCCTTCCCAGCCTTGTCCAGATGTGTTCCTGGTGACCCCCAGGATCACCAAGTCCAACCATTATCNTGACACCCAGGATCACCAAGTCCAACCATTATCCCTGATCTACAAAGTTCACCCTAAACCATAACTCCAAGCACCACATCCAAATGACTTTTAAACACATCCAGAGTTGGTGACTCCACCACCTCCCTGGGCAGCCCATTCCAATCCCTGACCACTCTTGCTGGGAAAAAAAAAAGAATTCCTAATATCCAGTCTAAACCTACCCAGGCACAGCTTGAGGCCATTCCCTCTTGTTCTCTCAATAGTTACTTGTGAGAAGAGACCAGTACCAACCTCTCCACAACCTCCTTTCAGGTAGCTGTAGACAGCCATGAGGCTTCCCTCAGTCACTCCTCATCAGATTTATTCTCCAGGACCTTCCCCAGCTTTGTTGCCTTTCTCTGCACTTGCTCCAGCACCTCCACGTCCCTCTGGATGTCTGGACTGGAGTGAAACCTTGAGGGCACAAACTCCACCTTCTAATTAGTCTAGGCTAATTAGTGAGCTAAGTTCACCAGCAAAATAATCTAAAATCCAAACTAGTTAAAAGACAAACCCTCAGGAGATGCTAACACAAGACACGACAACATCCTTTCATCACCTTTGTGATCCTTTCTCAGACCCTTGTTGCCTTTCTGATTAATTATTTGCAGAGCTTCACCTGAGATCAGCTCTGAAGGGACAGTCAGGAGAAGAGGGAAGGATCTTGTCCTGCTTTGGGCAGGAAGCCTAAAACTGTATTGCTTATGGAACATATCTGAGGAAATATTTTTCAGCCAAATGCTTCTCTTTCTTCAGCACAATGAAAGGAAACGGAAGAGGCAGGCTTGGCTTCATCAAAATAGGCAGCAGATGCTGGAGGAGAAGAGTGGGAAGGTTTTGTGATCTGGAGCAGAGGGGAGAGAAGAGCTTCTCATGGGTAGGCACAGCTGGAGAGGTCCACAGGTCACAGAGCTGCACAATCACAGAATCATTTTGGCTGGAAGAGACCTGTAAGATGATTGAATCCAACCCTTAACCCAGCACTGCCAGGTCACCACTAAACCATACCTCTCAGCACCACATTCACACAGCTTTGACACCCTCCAAGGATGGGGACTCCACTGCTGCCCTGGGTAGCCTGTGCCAGGACTCGATAACCCTCAAGGAGAAGAAATTGTTTCTGTGAATGTGGACAGCTCACAGGTAGCTCTGACAGAAGGGAAAAACAATTTCTAAGCCCTAGGGATGTAAAGGGAGAAACCCTGAAGTGAAGCAGCTGCTCCCTAGAAGACACCTCACTGTACCCAGGACCTCTTCTTAGTTTCACCACCCAGCTGCTCTGTGGCCATGGAGGAGTTCTCCTCTGGGTTGGTTTCTTATTGATTATCATTTTTCCTGCAGGCATTTAAGATATTCTGTGCAAGGGCAGGGAATGCCAGGTCTTGACCCAAATGGCTTGTGGTCTAACTGCATAAAATAGAGGATAGGGGATGAAATTTTTGGGCCCTCACTAGAAGAAGGATGTTGAGATCCTGGAGTGCATGCAGAAAAGGGCAATGAAGGTGATGAAGGGCCTGGAGAACAAGTCCGGTGAGGAGTGGCTCAGGGAACTGAGGTTATTTAACTATGAGAAAAGAAGGCTGAAGGAAGACATTCTGGCTGTCTGCAAATCCCTGAAAGGAGGTTGGAGTGAGGTGGGGATAGATCTCCTCTCCCTAGTAAGAAACGGTAGGATGGGAGGAAATGGCCTCAAGCTGCACCAGGGGAGGTTTAGATTGGACATTAGAAGAATCTTCTTGTCTGGAAGGATTCTGGCACCGGCTGCCCAGGGAGGTGGTTGAATCCCCATCCCTGGAGCTGTTTAAAAGAGGCAGAGATGTGGTGCTGAGGGACATGGCTCAGCAGCAGGTTCAGCAGAGCTAGAGAATGGTTAGACTCAGTGATCTCAAAGGGCTTTTCCCACCAAAATGATTCTGGGGTTCTGGGAATTATTTTGGTGGACAAACATCACATAACCAGGTAGGTAGGCACAGTGCAAATCCATACACCCCAAAACAGGTCACCCTACATCAGGCTTCCCGTGGCAGACAGCTGCAACAGGGAAAATGGTTTCGTCCCCAGAAACATCCCAGCTTAGACAAGGTTGTCAAAAACCCACCCAGAGCTGATCTTGATGACTTTTCTAACGCCTCAAGGTTTGTCATGACCACAGCTGAAAGCAGGGAGGGAGCGAGGCAATCAAGCATTCTTCCTCCTGCTGCTCATACAAAGAAGATAACTCAGTGAATAGTTCCTCTACCAGCAGCATGAGCGAGAGAGGAATAAGCTGTTAGGGAATGTCCTTTGTTAAAACTTGAGCAGCAATCTCACATCACAGGAAATAAATAACCTCAAACTGCAGTGAGGAGAAATTTTTCTTCTAACAAAGGAAAAAAAAAAAAAAAAGAGGCCTCAGATGTCTTCTTTTCTGACTTACCAGACTGACTTCATTTTCATGGAGATTAGTCCAAAGCACAGATATTCCCAGCATCCCCTCACTCCCACTCTGACAGCTTGTAAACGCTGTGTTTTCACACCAGCAGCTGCTGGAGGCAGCTCTGATTTCCCATTCTGCACTTCCAGCAAAGCCACAGAGAAACGCTTTGTGCGCCGCTTTGCTTAGCAGAGGGGCACAAAGCCCTGAGGAACCCACAAAGACAGGCTGGCAGCGTGGTGCTGGTGCCAGCATACTCTCTCCTGCACTCCCATGAAGGCGATGGGGCTGCAGCCCTCCAACCCAGCCTGCTCCCCCCACCTTTGCCGACACCCAGCACCAGGTCTGTGCTGGCGTGAACAACTTCAGGGCACAGATGAGCACCATCACGTTGCAGCTCCCTGCCAAGCTGTGGGGCTGAGGTGTGCACCGGCAAGGACATCCCCTACACAATCAAAAGCAGAGCTGCTCTCTGCAGTTTTTAACTCGCATCCCAGCCCCAGTCATGTCCTGGGCTGATTCCCAGCAGTATGGGCAGCAGAGGGGCAGGGAGGGGATTCTGCCCCTCTGCTCTGCTCGAGCCCCTAGCTGCAGTGCTGGGGCCAGCTCTGGAGTCTTCAGCACAGCCCAGACAGGGACCTGTTGGAGCAGGGCCAAAGGAGGGCACAGCAATGCTGGCAGGGCTGGAAACCCTCTGCTGTGAGACCAGGCTGGGAGAGTTGGGGTTGTTTAGCCTGAAGCAGAGAAGGCTCCAGGGAGACCTTCTGGTGGCCTTGCAGTGCTTAAAGGGGTAAATCAGAAAGCTGGAGACAGACCTTTTATTGGGCCTGTTGCGACTGGCCAAAGGCTGATGGGTTTAAACTTAGAGGGTGATTTAGACCAGAGGGAAGGAGGAATTTTTTCACAGTGAGGGTGGTAAGACCCTGTCCCAGGTTGCTCCCTGGAACCATTGCAGGTCAGGTTGTTTGGGGCTCTGGGCAACCTGCTTTAGTTGCAGATGCCCCTCCTTATTGCAGGGAAGTTGGATTAGATGACCTTTAAAAGTCTCTTTCAACCCAAACCACTCTGTAATTCTAAGATTCAAAGTTCCTGCAGTGTAATGATCCCCAAATCTTCCTCACAGGCTGCTTCATTGAGTTGCACTTGACACAGCCCTTTCTAAAAACCTAGAGTCTGTGTTGAGATCCTGATAGTTTTGGGGGAGAAGGGATATCTTTTTATCTAGGAAAGCAGAGACAGCTCCTTCAGCGAGGGGCTAGATGTTTTGGTGTGTCTAATGACCACCCATTTGGGCCTCCAGCACCGTCCTGTGTGTCTGTGGTGGGCTGTGTAATTGAATGTGTGTTTCTCAGCACTTGAAAAAAATCAGCTGCAAACCACAAAAGCACTTTCAGCCTTCATGAGGATGAAGCCTTCTCCTGCTATGATGGAGAGCAATGGAAGAGAGGGATGAAAAAGAAGGTGGTTAGAGGCATGGGAAGCCTTCCATGGGAAGACAGATTGTAAAGAGACCAACAAGATAGATGCTGCCTGCTTTGCAAAGGGAACGAGTATGAAGGACATGCTGCAACTGCATGAGATATGAACAGACTTGAAACAGTACATCCTGACTGCTTTCTCCTCCTAGAAAAATAAGAAGGCTTTCAGAGGAGCTGATGTTCAGTAAATGCTAGAGGGGAAAAAATGTGGGTTTCAGGTAGCACACAGCTTAAATGCCAGGAGAGTCCCTGGCATATTAGTCAGGAGTTCAGGAGGACTCAAGGAGGCAGAACATGTTGTATAGAGGAAAGCAAAGGCTAAAAACACAGCTGGGCAGCTACAAGAATGTGGGAGAGACACAAGATCGTAGAATGGCTTAGGTTGGAAGGGACCTTAAAGATTATCTACTCCAACCTCTCTGCCATGGGCAGGGACAGCTCTCGACTGGACTTGATTGCTCAAGGCTTCATCCAGCCTGGCCTTGGGCAACCTATTCCAGAGTCTCATCACCCTCTTTCTGAAGAACTTCCTAAGATCCAGTCTAACCCTGCCCTCCTTCAGCTTCAAACCACTCCCCCTTGTCCTGTCTCTAGAGACCCTTGTGAAAAGTCTCTCTGTAGCCTTCCTTCAGGTATTGGAAGGCAGCTCCACAGACGCCCCAGAATCTCCTTCTCTCCAGGCTGATGTCATGTTCCAGGACATAAGACAGACATTAAGTCAAAATATTCACCTGGGGCCAGCCATTTTACAACAGTTTGCTGTGGGCTGTTCTCTGAAGCATCGCTGAGAGCAAGAACCAGCAAGAATCAGCCAACTGTAGTTATGGTCTCCCAAGGCAGGAGGTTGCGGTTGCCTATGGTGTCCATACACTGGGTCCTGGGTGTGGGAACATGCACATCACCACCAGCCCTGCTGCCAGTCTTGGAGGCTGAACTTTTGATAGAAGGAAAGACAGCTCTGTCTCCTACCCCACTGCTCCAAGGTCTCTGCCACAGACACCAAACTCTGCTCCAACCTTGCCCAAAATCAAAGAGGCCGGAGGGGTTTCAGCAGCTCCCAAGGGAGACCCATCCTGTCAGGCAGCTGGGAGACAAGTGGAATCTGCAGCTGCAAAATGACAGACCTGACCTCTGATGGGACAAGAGCAAATGGCCTCATGTTGTGCCAGGGAAGGTTTAGGTTGTACACGAGGAACAGTTTTTTCCCCAAAAGGGTTGTCAAGCTCTGGCCCAGGCTGCCCAGGGCAGTGGTGGAGTCCTCATTCCCGGAGAGGTTTAAAAGCAGCATAGATGTGGTACTGAGGGATATGGTTTAGTGGCATCCTGGGGGAGGTGGGTTAAGGGTTTGACAGGATGATCCTAAAGTCTCTTCCAACCAAAGTGATCCCATGATTCTCAGATCCAGTGGGATTAAAATGAAGCTGATGTTAGGATCTCTACATCTTTACCCTTGCTGAGCCTGACCTTTCAGACCACAGGAAGTCACAGACTCGCATTCACTTATGACAGCAGCAGCAACTCCCGCTCGCGGCGCCTATTAGGAACCCTCCAGCTTTCTTCTGATTCCCTTCTCTCCTTTGGCTGCCTGCTCGTGGTTAATTGCCTGTGTTGTCTCCGCGCCGGGGAGGTATTCCTGTGAGCCAGAAGGCTCCTTGTGAACAAAGCTCTCACTAATGTATCATGATGCCAGCAATAAATCCGATCCAACATCTTCATCACACCTCAGCCCGAAGCTGTGTATGCTCGCAGCACAGCCTCGATTACAAGATGATGCTGTTTCTTGCTCCTAATGTAGGATTTTAATCTATTAGGAGCACTGTGGCTAATATTAACTAATGATAAGGCAATTAATCCAAATTTAGACGTCGAGGTAATTTAATTTTTGTGTCTGAAAGCTTTCAAGCTTCATCCAGGCTCTGTGGGATGCATGCTGAGCTCTAGTTAAATATTGCAGCCTGCTGCTCCTCGTCTCCAACAGAAACATCCCCATTATTAACCACTGATGGCATTTGAAGCTTTGGTGGTTGTCCCTGCCAGCTGTGGCAAGCAGCTTAATTCCTTCTCCATCTTTGTTTAATGGCGACTTCTGACATGAAGTCCAGCCATGGTGATTGACGTTTTCACTCGTGTGGAACCAGGCTGGCCTTGCAAGCATTTTCTTCCTGTCTTTTGGGGTAGACAGGACTAATCTTTAATGCAATCAGGTCACAGACCTTCATACTTTGTCTTTCATTATTTTTCAAGAGGTCTCGGTGGGACAGTGGAAATTTGGCATTTTAGGAGTTCATAGGATAGGTTAAGTTGGAAGGGACCTTAAAGGTCCTCTAGTCCTAACACCCCTGCCATGGGCAGGGACACCTTCCACTACCCCAGGCTGCTCAAGACCTCATCCAGCCTGGCCTTGAACACCTCCAGGGAGGGGACATCCACAACCTCCCCAGGCAACCCATTCAGGTTTGGGGGTTGAGCTTTCTCAGGCAGGTCTCCACAAGAGTGAGTCATCATTGCCTAATGCTCACAATCTAATATCAGATTTGGGAGGGTCTAATGGCCATGGCGGCGTGAGGGCAGCAGTTGGACTCAATGATCTGAAAGGTCTTTTCCAATGGAAGCCATTCTACATTCCTATGATTCTACTCCAGAGGGTCCCCTCTGCCCAGCCACTGCTCTCTCCAGCACTATGCTCATTTGCAGATCTCTGTGCCTGATACCTCAGGCTCCCAACCGATTTTGGTAACTTCTCTGAAGCACATAGGAGGAAAAAAAAATAATTCCTGAATGTGGTCACTGTAGGTGATCCTGTAATCACAAACATAAGGTGGAGCTGACCTAGATGTGGCCTCCTACTTTCCTCTGAGTTTCTCTGCAAGCCCAGCCAGTCTTTTCTCCCCTAGCTTTACCCAAAGCTTTTCTGAAGAAGCACTTCTCCGTCTCTGGAGAAAATGAGGCCGAGGAGACACTTTCCTGCTCTCTGCCTGAAAGGAGGTTGGAGCCCGGTAGGGGTCAGTCTCTTTTCCCTAGTATCAAGTGATAGGACAGATTGGATGTTAGGAAGAAGTTCTTCTCTATGAGAGTGGTGAAACACTGGCACAGGTTGCCCAGGGAGGTGATGGAAGCCCCATCTGTGGAGGTCTTTAAGACTAGGGACGTGGCTTTGAGCAACCTGATCTAGTGTGAGGTGTCCCTGCCCATGGCACGGGAGTTGTAGCTGGATGATCCTGGAGATCCCTTCCAGCCCTGACAGTTCTGTGATTCTATGACAAGAGGAAATTGCCTTAAGCTGCAGCAGGGAAGGTTTAGGTTGGACATTAGAAGAAGCCTCTTCATTGGAAGGGTTGTCAAACCCTGCAACAGGCTGCCCAGGGAGGGGGTTGAATGCCCATCCCTGGAGGTATTTCAAAGAGGCAGAGATGTGGTGCTGAGGGACATGGCTTAGCACCAGCCTGGGTAGAGTTAGAGAATGGTTGGACTCAATGATCTTAAAGGTGTTTTCCAACCAAAACGATTTTGTGAATCCATGATTCAAAAGCCTCTCAGGACCTTTGGTGGCTTTGCAGAGCCTCTGTTCACCCCAGCCTTGGTAAGAGCAGCAGAGCTGGTGACCCACTGAGGCTGACTCCTCTGTGAGGAGGGCACACACCAGGCACCTACTGAGTGATCCTCGGGGGTGCTTATGTTACACCCTTGCTGTAAAGTTTGATTCACTCCGTTTCTGTGAGGCTCTGTCAGCTCCAGGAAAGACAAAACAGACTTTTTAAGGGCAGCTCTTCCAAATTCTTTCTCATGCTGAAGTTCTCAGTCTCTGGGAGGGCTGTCAGATTTCTCTGCACTTCAGCTCAGGAGAAAACATTTCTGGGCCCTGAGCCATCTCAGCAATGCTCTGCAGCTACAGCTTTCTGAGCATCCACACCTGCCTCTGTGCTATCCATCCTCTTCACTGCCATCCACAGTGCAAATAGTGGGGAGGAAGAGTTGGAGGGAGCAGGCAGAAGATGGCCATGGGCTGGGACTTGCCCATTCTTAGCCACGGCAATGATCTCAGCTTCCCATCCGGCTTAGCCACTCTGGGGCAGGGAAAAGAATGTTTCTGCTGATTTTGCCTGCCCTGCCAAAGGAGATTTCATGCATGAAAATGTGAGATAGATTTCTCTCCAGTGCTTAGGGACAATCGCCCGAGACCTGTGCTTACATAAGAGAGCTCTCACGAAAGATAAAGCCACGCAAGGGGTGAAGGATGAAGATGCTCAGAGGGCTGGAGCAGCTCTCTTATGAGGACAGGCTGAGAGAGTTGGAGCTCTGCAGCCTGGAGAAGAGAAGGCTTCCAGGAGACCTTAGAGTAGCCTTCCAATATCTGAAGGGGGCCTACAGGAAGGCTGGAGAGGGACTATTGACAAGGTCTTGCAATGACAGGACAAGGGGCAATGGGTTTAAACTGGCAGAGGGGAGATTTAGACTGGATGTTAGGAGGAAGTTCTTTACAGTGAGGGTGAGGAGGCACTGGCACAGGTTGCCCAGGGAGGTTGTGGCTGCTCCCTCCCTGGAGGTGTTCAAGGCCAGCTTGGATGAGGCCTTGAGTGACCTGTGCTAGTGGGAGGTGTCCCTGCCTATGGCAGGGGGTTCGAACTAGGTGATCCTTGAGGTCTCTTCCAACCTTACACTATGATTCTATAAGGCAGTGCAGCCAAGTAAGAGGTACACTTTGATGATGCATTGCAACAGAGCACATTTAATTTCTTCTGGTGATGAGCTCAGTCAGAGGAGAAGGCAGACAGGTCTCTCTGTACTCCCCTCATGTTCCTGCACACCAGGAAATAATCCAAAAGCATGTGAAAATGTGCCACGTTGCCCAGCGCTGATGAATACCGTGAAGCAGCTCCAACACCCCGGTCATGTAATATCCATCAAGCTGACAGAAAGCAGGTTTCCTGCCCTAGACTAATTATTTTTGCACAGTTGGACATGTCATCCCTGGAACGATATATTCCTGGTATCTAGTTAGTCTTTTATGTATACAAAAGCTCAGCAAAGTCCTTACAAAAGAATCTGGAATGCATTGTTCATAACAAACCCAGTTATGATCTATGGGACAGGCTGCACTCCTGCATCCCTGCCCAAAACCCAGGAGGTGTCCTGTCCAAATAGGTCTCTGCCTCACAAGGAAGGCAGCAGTTACCTCCAGCCCCTGAATCTTTCTCGTGTGCATCCCTCTTCTACGTCACTCTTGAGCCCCTCACTCCAAGAAGGACACTGAGGGGCTGGAGCAGGTCCAGAAAAGGGTGACAAAGCTGGGGAAGGGTCTGGAGGACAGTGCTGGGGAGGAGCAGCTGAGGGAGCTGGGAGTGTTTAGTCTGGAGAAGAGGAGGCTGAGGGGAGACCTCATTGCTCTCTACACCACCTGTCTGGAGAATAGGGTTGGTGAGGAGCAGCTGAGGGAGCTGTGGGTGTTTAGTCTGGAGAAAAGAAGGCTGAGGGGAGACCTCATTGCTCTCTACAGCTCCCTAAAAGGGGGTTGCAGTGAGGTGGGGTTAGTCTCTTCTTCCTAATATCAGGTTATAGAACAAGAGGAAAGGGCCTAAAATTGTGCCAGGAGAAGTTTAGGTCAGAGTTTAGGAATAATTTCCTTTGTGCAAGAGTGGTCAGGCATTGGTGCAGGCTGCCCAGGGAGGTGGTGGAGTCACCATCCCTGGAGGTGTTCAAGAAACCTGTGGGCACAGCACTTTGGGACATGGTTTAGTGGCCATGGTGGTGTTGGGTCTATGGTTGGATCACTGATGATCTTAGAGGTCTTTTCCAACTGAGACAATTCTATGACTCTATGATATGATGGTGGTGGAGGTCTGCTGGTGACACCACATGGAACTCCCTGCCCGGGGTCTTTGAAGTGTCTCTGCTCATTCATTCTGCCCTGGATGTGCCCAGTGTAACCTGATGATGAGTTTACTGCATAGGTGCTTTAGCATCATGATAAACACCCTTGATTATGGTGTAACAGAGGCCTAGGTCTGCTTTCCCAAACACTTGATTTCAGAAATTTTCTATTTATCTTCTTGTCAAGATGTGTGGGAAAAAAAAAAAAGAGAAAATACTTTTTATTTTTCTGCCAGGTTACTGAAGGATTATTCTGATCCCTCTGTGCTCTCCCCAAATCAATGAGGTTCCAGGATTCCTTTGCTTGTGTTATTACACATTTCCTGTCCCCTTTGAACCTTCATCTCTGGATGGTCGTGTGTGGGGTCAGATCAGCTCTTCAGCTGTCACAGACAACTTTCTTCCATGAAATAAGTTTCAAATCCATGAATCCAATCTGTTGTTTGTGGTTTACCAGACAAATGAGGGCAGCTGTTTCTCTTCTTGTTCAGTTTGGCCACGAGGGTATTTCCAGGAGATGGAACCATATAATCATAGAATTGTTTTGGTCAGAAAAGACCTCTAAGACCTTAAAGCAGCCTACCAGTACCTGAAGGGGGGCTACCAGAAAGCCAGGAAGGGACTTTTGACAAGGGCTTGTAGTTATAGAACAAGAGGAAGTGAATTGAAGCTTGAGGGGGGCAGACTGAGACTGGAAATTAGGAAGAAATTCTTTCCAGTGAGGATGGTGAGACACTGGCACAGGTTGCCCAGGGAGATTGTAGATCCTCCCTCCCTGGAGGTGTTCAAGGCCAGGTTGGATGAGCCCTTGAGCAGGCTGGGCTAGTGGAAGGTGTCCCTGGCAATGCCAGTGGGGTTGGAACTAGATGACCTGTAAGGTCCCTTCCAGCCCAACCCATTGTATGAATCTATGAAATGACTCCAACTGCCAACAGTACCATGGCCATAAAACCATGGTCTGGGTGGTCCCTCATTGCCAAGTCTGCATAGCAGCACCCATCACTGACTTCTGAGGTTGCAGCTGAAGCTGTGAACATGATTCCACAGCCATTTTTTGGACAGGTGCAGCTGAGGCAGTAATCCTAAAGCCTGAAGGTGGTTGGGGCTCCATCCCTGGAGGTGAGGCTCAGCAGGGCTCTGGGCAACCTGATCTAGCTGAGGATGCCCCTGCTGACTGCAGAGGGGATTGGACTCATGAGCTTGGAGGTCCCTTCCAGCCCAGACCATTCTATGATTCTGTTATTCTGTGACTGTTTCTGTAGCATCTGCAGCAGGAAGAGCTCTTCCCAACACCAGCAGTACCTTGCTGTTCACCAGGCACACTGTGTGTACTTTGCCCAAAACACCTCGTGCCATGCTGGATCTGGCACCATATCTACATCTTGGTTGTCATCCCTGCCAAAGGGACTTGGACCTGAGCCCTGCTGCAGGGAGGGCAGGGATGGGGCTGTGTGGGCAGATAATAACCAGTTTATTGTCCTCACATTCCTCTAATGCGTGCGCTCGCTTGGAAAGCCCTGCAGAAAGCTCTTTGTGTTTGCAGATCTGTGCTTCCAGATGTTTGCACACAAAAGAACTTGATACCTGCGTGGGACAAGCCACAGCCATTTCCCTGAGGAGGGGAATCACTTTAGGGAGGGACACAGCCCCAGAAAGCAGGCTGCCCCAGTGTGTGCGAGCACGACATCTGCAGGAGGTCAGACCCGACATACTTCACTCCAAAGCCACTCCAACGTGGCTCCAACATCTAGATGCAAACAATAGTGCCTGGCTAACAGCAGCACTTGCTCACCAGGAGCCCACAGCAGAGCTGGATATCCATCAGATCCGTGGTGAAATCCCAACCCTGTCTCCAAAGCATCCATGGGCTTTGGCTGTTGGAGCTTGCTAGCCTGCCAGAGAGCTGCCGGGTCCAGCCAGTGATGATGAGGGTGTCCAAGGAGCCTTCACAATCAAGGAAAACCAAGGGAATGGTTTACATCAGCTTTTCTTGCAGAGGCGCTCAGGGAGGCTTCTGCAGAAGAGTTACTTTGTGCAGGGGATGGGCCAAATCCTCTCAGATTGAAATGTAGGGGAACGAATTAACAGAAGGGAGGCACCATCACGCCTTCTTTAGAGGAAAGCCAAACTGAACCTACCTGTGGCAACTCTTGGCAGTGATTCCCACCCTGAGGGCTGTGCAAAGCTTGCATGGATCCAAGGAGTCCCACATATCCTGGTCCAAGCTGATCCTGCTTTCTTTCACTGGGGAACTGGTCTGGACAATCTCCACAGGTCTCTTCTGAACTATTGTACTCTGTGCTCATAATGATGAGGAGAAAGCAGAGTTTGTTGCACAGGAGATGGTCAAGTAGAAATTATTTTAAAGATACAAACCATATTAACTGTGGGAGTCTGCTTTTGGTGGGGATGAAAAACTGGACATGAGCTGGCACCATCCACTTCCAGCTCAGACCCAGCCACATCCTGGGCTGATCCCCGAGAGTGTGGGCAGCAGAGGCAGGGAGCGGACTCTGCCCCTCTGCTCTGCTCTGCTCTGCTCAGCTGAGACTCCATCTGCAGTGCTGGGGCCAGCTCTGTAGTCCTCAGCACAACACAGACAGGGACCCGTTGGAGTGTGGCTAGAGAAGGCCACAGCAATGATGGGAGGGCTGGAAGCCAGGCTGAGAGTTGGGGTTGTTCAGCCCAGAGAAGAGAAGGCTTCAGGGAGAACCTAAGCCTTCTCTAAGCCTCGAGCTCCTAAGAAATCTGAACGTGCACAAGTCCATGGGGCCTGATGAGATCCACCTATGGATCCTGAGGGAACTGGCAGATGAAATTGCCAAACCACTGTCCATCATATTTGAAAGGTGATGGCAGACTGGTGAAGTTCCTGCTGACTGGAGAAGGGCAAACATAGCACCCATCTTCAAGAAGAGAAAAAAGGATGACCCTGGGAACTACAGACCAGTCAGTCTCACCTCTGTGCCTGGCAAGATCATGGAGCAGATCCTCCTAAAAACTCTGCTAAGGCAAATGGAAAACAAAGCAGAGGTGATTGGTGGTAACCAGCAATGGCTTCACCAAGGGCAGATCTTGCCTGACAAATTCGGTGGCTTTTTATGATGAAGTCACAGCAACAGTGGGCAAGGGAAGGGCAACTGATGTCACCTACCTGGACCTGAGTAAGGCATTTGACTCTGTCCCACATGACATCCTGGTCACCAAGCTGGAAAAACATGGACTTGATGGGTGGAGCACTGCTGGATAAGGAATTGGCTGGATGGTGGCACACAGAGAGTGGTGATCGAGGGCACAATGTCCACCTGGAGACCAGTG
>WBNM01020640.1:36797-108845 GCA_013399055.1 Ramphastos sulfuratus
CCAGGGAGGTTGTGGCTGCTCCCTCCCTGGAGGTGTTCAAGGCCAGGTTGGACGAGGCCTTGAGTGACCTGTGCTAGTGGGAGGTGTCCCTGCCTATGGCAGGGGGTTGGAACTAGATGATCCTTGAGGTCCCTTCCAACCTTACCATTCTATGATTCTATGATTAACCTCTGGTGGCCTTTCAGTGCTTCAAGGAGCTGATCAGGAAGGTGGGGACTGACTTTTTAGCAGGGCCTGTTGTGACAGGACAAGGGGTGATGGTTTGAACTAAAAAAAAGGAGACTCAGACTAGAGAGAAGGAAGATTTTTTTCGCGGTGAGGGTGGTGAGACCCTGTCCCAGGTTACTCCCTGGAACCATTGTAGGTCAGGTTTGGGGCTCTGAGCAACCTGCTGCAATTGGTGATACACCTGCACACTGCAGGGGATTCGGACTAGGTGACCTTTAAAGGTCCTTTCCCACCCATGCCATGTAATAATTTCATGGTTCCAGGATTAAGAGGACCTTAATTCCAACAAAGGTGGCTGCCCTTATGCCCCAGACTGGTGGAATAAAGTGTGTGGAGCAGGCAGGGCTGCAGGGAGGGAAGCAAAGCAGCAGCAAGCCCACTGTGAGGCAATGCATTTGGCAGCTAATTGTCTTCAATTAGCCTTTCACCTTTGATTAAAGCCAGACTGGTGCTGCCAAAAAATGCCTCTTGAATATTCATTTAAATTAACTTGCCTCGATGCTGGCACTTAGCAGGACAGCTCCTCTGGGATGGAGGGCTGTGAAAGGGGCTGCCAGAGCTCTCTGCCCAGCTGGCTGTCAGCAAGAGGCTTTGGGTTTGTTGCCACCACGTGTGTGTCTGAAGCACCGTGCTGGTATGGTGAGGCCTCTTTTGAACTGCCTCAGTAAGAGGACTTGACTTGCGAGGAGCTGTTAGTAGCCCAAAAGGAGTGTGAAAAACGAAAGCTGTGAATGCTTTTTGATGGCTAAAAGCAAACAAAGTGAAAGGGTACACGAAAATGTATGATCAAGGGAGAAGGCACTAAAGCAATTCCTCATTCATTACAAATCTGTGCCACTCTCAGCACCCACCACACTCTTTGGAAAGCAGGAGGCTGTGCAGTGGCCGAATGTGGTGTCTCACACTTCTCAAGCTCCTGCATCCACTTCTTCACCAGCTTCTCTCACCCACCTGATCAGACGAAGGAGAATGGCTCTAATCTGGAAGAGGGCAGATTTCCACTGGGGATTAGGAAGAAATTCTTTGTATTGAGGGTGGTGAGACACTGGAACAGGTTGCTCCTCAGGGATTTCCTTCCTGGAGGTGTTCAAGGCCTGCCTGGATAGGGGCTTGAGTAACCTGGGTTAGTGTGAGGTGTCCCCACCCATGGCAGGGGGTTGGGACTGAATGATCTCTAAGGCCCCTTCCAACTCAAACTGTTCTGTGATTCTATGACTCTTGAAGAGCCCTGCAGACAATCTGAGTTGGCTTGTGTGTGTCAGCGGTGCTGGTTAACATGGAGAGAGGGGTCCCCAAAGCTGAGAGACACTGGTTTACTGAACACCATCGGAATTCCTCTGCTTCCAATGCTCAGACTCAATATTTTTCCTTCCCTGTGGTGTCAGGCTGCTCCACTCCAAATCAGCTGGAGTCATAAAGCCCTGTGTAGCTTTCCTTGAAAGGCGAAGCTCAAAGAGGCTGATGTAGTGAGTTGACCCTGGATGGACAGAAGGTACCAAGCCCTCCAAGCCCCTGCCCAAGTGGTACCAGTTAAACTTGATGGCCCCTTCATGAGCAGCATTCAATACTTGCCTTCACGGCTCCCAAGCAATTGGAAACCCACATATCTATTTCAGGCACATTCTGTTCCTCCACAAATCATCCACACATTTCCTTTCCTCCATAAACGCTGTGATAACAGCTGAAAAGTGAGAGAAAAATAAAGCTGTGTGAGATATGTGGAATGCAAAATGGTCCCTCTGTCCTGGCACCGTTTGTGCACCCATTGTCCCCCACCAGCCACAAAAAGGGGAGTCATCAGCAGAACAAGGCAAGGGCTGTAAAGGAGGGAGGAGCTTTCTCTTAGATGAGCTGCTACTGTAGGTCAGAGCTGTGCCAGCAGACTCTTTTAGCTGTGATTCTGTTGAAATCCCAACCTTGGAAGATGCAGCTTAGATATTCAGAGGGTGCCCTCTGCTCAGAATAGCCATCAAAAAGTGCTGCACAAGGCTACAACTGCTCCTTCGGGGTGAAACATCTCCTGGAGATAGGGGCAACCAAGGATCTTCAAGGAGCTGTTAGTAAGGACTTCTCCACTGGGGTCAACCAGGTGAAAGGACAACACACCTCACAAATAGGAGCACTAGGTGTCCATTTCTGGATCTGTTTAACCTGGAGAAGCCTGAGATCAAGGGATCTTATCCATGCTTAAGGAGATCTAAAGGGCGGGTGACCAGACTCTTTTCAGTGGTGCCCTGCAACAGGACAAAGGGCAATGGGCACAAACTGAAACCCCTGTGAACATGAGGGGGAAACTTCGTTGAAGGTGGGATGAAGGCATTGAGAGCAGCCCGGCAGAAAAGGACTGGGGGGTGCTGGTGGATAAGAAGCAGGACACGAGCCAGCAATGGACAGTTGCAGCCCGGAAGGCCAATGGCAGCCTGGGCTGCAGCAGAAGCAGCATGGCCAGCAGATGGACAGAGGTGATTCTGCCACTCTGCTCTGCTCTGGTGAGACCTCACCTGGAGTGCTGTGTCCAGCTCTGGAGCCCTCAGCACAAGAGAGGCATGGACCTGCTGGAGTGGATCCAGAGGAAGGCCACCAAGATGATCAGAGGGCTAGAGTCTCCTTGTCCCTTTCCCAGTCGGTAGAGTGGATAATCTTCCTCCATCCCTCTGAAGATCCCTCTACTTAATTGGAATGACACCTCTCCCAGGAATACTCCTGAGCTGGTTCAGTAGAGTCCATTCCAAATTCCCTCATGGATCAAAGTTCATTTGTACTGGGATAGGAAAGAAATCTGTGCTGTGTGCAGAGTAGGTAATATCAGATCTGGCTGTCAGGTCTCTAACATGTGACTCCAAGTAATAATGATAATTAGTGATAATTAGTGATAGAACACATTGCACATTGTCTTTGGTCCAACTGAAATAGTCCCCAACCTCCTCTGCCATGCTCTGTGGCCTCAGCCAGAGCTGAGATGGTTTCCTTGGGGCGAGGATGATCATGGTGCCCGCAGTAGACCACAGCAAGACTGGTCTCATTAGCATGCTGAGAAAACCCCCATCCTAAGCTGGAAAGCACCACAGAAGGCTCATTTGGCTGCTCCAGAGCTGAATAAGACTGCAAACAAAAAAATCTATCATTATCTGGGCACATCTTGTAATTCTCATTTGAGCGCTTTGCATAATTTGCTGCTACTTTCGGCTCCTCTGTTCCCCATGTGGGAATGTCTGACAAAGGGGAAACAGCAAGATCTCAATTCCAGGAGCATTTCCCCACTGCTTCATTGTCAGATGGCTTGGGGCCAGACTCTGATTCAAAGGAGATACAAAAAAAAAAAAACCCAAACCCCACATGGAATCAGATGTATGAATAGGAGCATCTAGTGGAAATCAATACACCTCCTAGTAGAGGATCAGTAAACAGTTTGTTGCTTCTTACACATAGAGATTTAGGAATGGGGAAGGGATCTTTGTGTGAAGAAAGAGGATGCAAAGCCCAGGCTCATTAAATACAGCTTGAGCACACCTTCGCCTCATCAACTGTGAGGAAAGAGCAAGGAAACACATGAAAAATGTCTTCTCCTTCCCAGGCTTTGTAGGTAATAGGATGTATCTGATGCAGCAACGTCACAAACTGCCACTTACCACTGGGACTTATCATGGGATATATATCTCTGCTCCCAAGTCTCAGAGAGTTTTGTTGCTCCCAAGAACAGCTCTGGAGATGCTGGAAAAGCAAGGCCCCTGTTCCTGCTTGCAGACCTGCCTGTCCTCCCCTGTGAGCATTTGTGGGGCTGAAACACTCTCCAGCACTCCAGTGTAAAGGCTCCCACATTTTCCAGGGGGAAAGGTATCCTGGGTTTGGTGAGTATGGATGTGGCCAATGCTTGGCAGACAGAATTTGGTACTCTTTTTAAATGGTAGAGAGAGGAGATCCATTTTCAGAAGCAATCAGTGACATTGGTGCTGGTTGGAAAACAGAGAGTGACCTTTTATCTCCCCTCCAAACAAAAAGCAAACCCCAAGCACTAATATTTACACTGAAACACTAAAATATTTGCTCCTGCAAGTCAGTAGTGGATTCATCCCAACCAAAACCACATCACAGCAGCCTCATCCCTGTTCCTCAGCTGGATCCAATTGCATCTTCTGCATGTGTTCCCAGGAGCATGCTGGGGGGCACTGAGAGTGCCTGGCCTCCTGGCCTAGCACACACTTGTTTGCAGAAGATGTTGCTGAGGCACTTCATTGGTGCTTTGTGTTGGTAGGCACAGAGTGGCACCCGCCGGCAGCTCTGCAGGTAGAGCTGCTCAGGCTGCTGCTGGATTTGTTTGTGCCTGGTGGAATTCTAGAGGCACAGAATCGTTTGGGTTGAAAAATACCTTTAAGAACATCAGGTCCAGCCACTATCTAAATCTGCCAAGCCTGCTGCACCACATCTCTGCAGCTCTTAAACACCTCCAGGGATGAGGATTCAGCCAACCCCCTGGGCAGCCTGTTCCAGTCGTTGAGAACCCTTTTGGTCAAGAAGTTTCTTCTAATATTCAACCTAAACCTCCTCTGGTGCAACTTGAGGCCATTTCCTCTCGTCCTGTCACTCGTTCCTTGGGAGTAGACACCCACCTCACTCCAAGCCCCTTCCAGGGAGTTGCAGAGAAGTCTCCTGTCAGCCTCCTTTTCTCCAGGCTAAACAAGCCCAAGTCCCTCAGCTACTCCTCACTAGCCCTGCTCTCCAGACCCTTCCCCAATTTTGTTGCCCTTCTCCGGACACACTCTGGCACCTCGACGTCCTTCTTGGAGTGAGTGCCTCAAAACTGAACCCAGTAGTTAAGATGTTGCCTCAGCAGTACAGGGGGACGATCACTTCTTTGGTCCTGCTTATCATTCTATGGCTGATAACGATTTTCCTGGCCTCCAAATACACCTGGCCAGGCTGAGGCAAAACCCTCATGTAGTGCTGAAGAGCAGTGATGGCTGGAGTGATCTCCTCTGGGCAGAGAGCCTGGGGAGCAGCATAGCACTGCTTTAGATGCTGTAGCAGTAAATAACAAGTGTCTAAACCCACCTGCTGAGTGTGTCCAAGTGGTCTCTTAGCTCTGCATTGCCTCAGTTGGAGGCAGATTATCTCCTTTATCTCTCTTTACCCTCGTCTAAGCACAGGTTTATTGGGAAGGAAGCAGCTTTGCCTGCCACGCAGAACGCAATTACAGCAAGATTGTCCCTGTGCCTCCCGGGGCTCCCGATTGCAAACCGAGCTGCACACGCTCCCGGAGCTGCTGGAGCACGGAGAGCTGCTGGAGCACGGAGAGCTGCTGCACCACCGAGCTGCTGAGCCCTGCACACCTCACACCTCTGACAGGCTGGGGAGGAGGGCTCAGGTCACGCTGCCCTGCTCCCGGGCAGCCTATGCCTGGTGTCAGGGAGCGCAAACCCAAACCTTCCTCAGCATCAGCTCTTGCTTTTTGCTTTGCTGTTTTCTGTAGGTGTCATTAATTCTGTCCTTCACTACTGCTGCTCTGAAATATTTTGGGGTCTCCTTCAAAAATCTGTTCCTGTGTGACCTGCCCCAGGCGATCCTGCTTTGGCAGGGGGGTTGGACTTGATGATCCTCAGAGGTCACTTCCAACGCCTACCATTCCATGATTCTATGGTTGCCTATCAAGTGTCTCCTCACCCCGTGCAATCCCCTTACAACACAAAATCCAGCTGTCGCACATCTAGCTTTCTCCTCTCCTACTTCTCTTTCTTCCTCACTGTCTAATTTGTTTTCTCTTTGCCCTTCTTATCATTTCTCATCTAAATTTCTTGCACTCTTTTGTGAAAAGAGACAGAGAAGCAATATCAGAGGGCATCCTTGCTGCAACAACCCCACCCTGTTGCCCATCACCTTCATCCTTGAGCAGCTCTGATACAGTCTCTATACTCCTATTGCCCATCACCTTCATCCTTGAGCAGCTCTGATACAGCCTCTATACTCCTGTTGTCTATCATCTTCATCCTTGAGCAGCTCTGATACAGTCTCTATACTCCTATTGCCCATCACCTTCATCCTTGAGCAGCTCTAATACACTCTCTATACTCCTGTTGCCCATCACCTTCATCCTTGAGCAGCTCTAATACAGTCTCTATACTCCTGTTGTCCATCATCTTCATCCTTGAGCAGGTCTGATATGGTCTTCCTATTCCCACTGTGGGCTCTGTGGTGTGTATAGATAACCTCCTAGTGTCTCTAACTAGAACTTCTTGCTCTGAGCTCAAGAACATCAATTTTTATCTGTCTGCACTTAGGTCTAAGCTAGACAAAGCACATGTGACTTCTGTCAGGGACATCTGTGTCAGTTATTATAATTGCTCAGCTTTCACACACCAGATCTACCAGAAGAGCTGTGTTAGCTCTGGGCTTCGGTGATATTTATCTGCTAATTTATTCTGTGGAATGAGACCAACACACAACAAAAGTGATTCCAAAGAAGGATTTCAAATTCCATTACAGATTTCAAGTCTGGTTTAATATAGATTGTGACAACTGTGAAGAAGGACTGAAGATGGGCAGACTTGACCCAAACCAGAGCTGAACATCCCACCTGTAAGCCATGACAGGTAGATAAGTAGTGAAGTTACACAAATAATCGAAGGAAGTGAGGATGGTAACCATCATTGTCACTGCTGGTGTCAGCCTTATGCCAAAGAAGCATTGGAAAGACAGGAACAGCCAAGAACTAATAAAGGAACAGTATGGAAGGACTGCACATGGAGCCAGGGAAGCAGATGATGGGTTCAGTGTCTGCTGGGGCTGGGAGTCTGCTTAGATTTGTCTGCAGCAAAGGTCTCTCAAGGGTGACAGTGGTGGGCAAGAGATCCTGATGTCCTCAAAGAACCCCAGTGTGGTGAGGGTTGGAAGGGACCTCTGGAGATCATTCAGTCCAAGCCCCCTGCTAAAGCAGGGGGCACCCACAGCAGCTTCCCAGGAGGACAATGCCCCAGCATTCCCAGGAGGACCCAGCTGGGGCTGGGTTTGGAATCTCTTCATACCAGGAGACTCCACAACCTCTCTGGGCAGCCTGATCCAGCTGCCCTAACAACAAAGATGTTTCTCCTCATGTTCATATGGAACCTCCTGGGTTCCAGTTTGTGCTCATTGCCCCTTGGCCTGTCTCTGGGCACCACTGAAAAGAGCCTGGCCCCATCCTCTTGCCTCCCAGCCTTTATCTCTTGCTGAGCATTGCTGAGATCCCCTCTCAGGCTGCTCTTCTCCAGGCTCCATGGCCCCAGGGCTCTCAGCCTTTCCTCCTCACAGACATGCTCCAGGCCCCCCAGCATCTTTGTAGCCTCTTCTCTCCAGTAGCTCCCTCTCTCTCTTGAACTGAGGAGCCCAGAACTGGGCTCAGTCCTCCAGCTGTGGCCTCACTAGGGTTGAGTAGAGGAGGAAGAGAATCTCCCTTGACCTGCTGGCCATGTTCTTCTGCATGCATCCCAGGAGATCGTTTGCCTTCTTGGCCACAAGGGCACATTGAAACATGCTCCTTGAAATGGGCCTTGTGAGATTCAGGCCAGTGAGCACAAGACAGTGAACCAATAGACAAGGTTTGTGTCAGGAGGATCTTTGTTTTTTTCTCTCCTGGCTCTGAATGAGATTTGCTGAAGCCAGGACACCAGAGGCAGCTCTTGGCTTAGGGATGGGCTGGAGTCTCATTTGATGATCTCTTTTACCTTTTACCACATTCCTCAAGCCAGAGAGGGAACAAAATGCTTCATCCAGTATTGCAGGGTCATGTCTGACAGCCACGTGGGAGCTTGCATGTTCTACTTACTCATCTACAACCCTTTCAATGTGCTGTTTTCTGTGCAATCAACAGGCTTATTCTCCTGACCCATTCAGCTTGTCCATCTCTGATGGTACACTTTGGCTTTGCATCACAGCAATAACAAACAAGTGGGAAATGATCCCATTTATTGAAGAGGTGCCTGAAATAATGCTCCTGAACAAACGAGAGGGCTGACACCAGCTCCTGAGCAAGGCAGCAAAGCCTGAAATCAGCTTTGCCTAATCTAATTTGAATTCCTGCCTGGCTGTTGAGGGAAAAACCTCCTCACCTCTAGCTCTGTTCTCTCAAGAGGGTGAAGGCACAGCAAACATTTTGTGTGCAGGCCACCAGAAATAGCAACAATTATCCTGGCCCTGGCCAGTTCTCTAGATAAAAACCCCTGATGCTCAGCAGCTCTTGCAAGAGTATTAGGGTGCCAAAAAAAAAAAAAAAAAAAAAAACCAAAAGGTTGCTAAAAAAATAAAAGGACAAGGAAATGTCAGGAAGAAGAACCAGCCAAGTGGTAACAACATTCAGAAGTTTTGACTGCAGTTTTCAGGAGGAAGCCAAGAAAATGAGATTAATTTGCCAAAGATGCTCTCAGCACTGTGAACTCAGGGTCTGCTGGTTCCCAGACGCTGGGGCTTCCTTCCTGCAGGCATGACTAAGGGGGGTGTTTGGTCATTAGCTGGACTGACGACAAGAGCAGGATCCAGCTTCAGTTCTTACTGGGTTATTATCTCCCCTTAATTAAAATGGCCTATAGCATTACTTCTCCTTTGGAAGAAAGAGCCTCTAAAAGCTCTTCAGCCTCCAGGCCAAGCAGGAGAACTTTCATCCCCCCAGAACCTGAGGCAAAGGAAGGATGGTTAGTCCAAATTAGAGAAGCAAACCCAGGAGTCTATTTGCTGACTGACTCCAGAAAGGAAATCTTTATCCTCGAGACGAAGCCAATTAGTGAGACTCATGACAGCCTGTTCCACAAAGTGCATTTTGTGGGAGGAGACAGAAAAAAACCCAACAAAAAACCACACCAAAATCTGATTTTGAATAGGAGACAAATTTTCTTCTTCATTCCACACCATAGGCAGGGCAAAGGCTTCTTCCAGTGGTCACACTAGCCCCAGACCACTGCTCTTTTAGCCAGCATGCAAGGCCCAGATCTTCTTCTCCACTAGGCATAACCCAAGAGCAAAGCCTACTATAACTTGCTGATCTCCACAACCCTGGCTTGGCTGGTTGCCAGCGACTCGACTGCTGGCTCTGACTCATATTCCCTCTCTTGTTTATAAACTCATCATCTTTGCTTCCCACTTCTGCATCAGGCATGGCTCATGTCATGAAAGCAAAATATGAGACAGACTTGTCAGAGACCAAATATACTCTGTGGTTTGACTCAGCGCTGTTTGTGTGGAGCTACCCAGACACGATGTGGTTCAGCACACGGAGTGACACCAGAAGGGGCTGGTTAGAATAACTTCCCAGTCTTTACCTCCCCTCCTCCCCGCCCAAAAAAAAAAAGAAAATAAAGCCCAATGCACTGAAATTAATCGGCATGCCCTGACATCTTCATTAATCATAGGCACAGACACACATGGACATGCCTCGAGCTCTGGGTTCAGAGCTTAAACTCCCTGACAAGGCTCGTTGGTTTGTCCCAGTTGTAGGAGTGATGCTCATGACAGGTACTATCTCTCCCATCCCCTAGCCCCCCTCAACCACTCTTGCTCATTGCTTCACGTTGTAAAATCATCCCACTGTCACACTTCAGATGCCTGCAAAAGGCTGAATCATCTTTCTCTCTGGCTCTGGCTGGTTTGTTGTAAGCTCTCCGGCAGGTGTTGATAGATGGAAGGGCCAGGAGTGGGGTTTCCCAACACCTGTGGTGGGTCCCGTGGCCAAGCAGGGGCTGGGTGTCTGCATTCATTGCCATATGTGTCCATGTTTCCAGGGGGTGGCAGGCGGATAGCAGCTGTACCAAGCTGTTTCCCGAAGCTCTGCGGGAACCTGGCAGAGGAGGTTTGTATAGCCAACAGGAACAGGCACTGAAGGCCAACTCAGTGTCAGGCCAGGATGGTGCCAGACCAACTCAGTGCCAGGTGAACTCGATGCCCAGCCAGCTCACTGCCCTTGAGTGTAATAGGGGTGGTGAGACACTGGCCCAGGTTGCCCAAAGAGGTGGTAGAAGCCCTCTCCCTGGAACCATTCCAGGTCAGGTTGTTTGGAGCACTGAGCAACCTGCTCTAGCTAAAGATGTCCCTGCTCATTGTGGAAAGATTGGACTAGATGACCTTTAAAGGTCCCTTCTAACTCAAATCATTCTATGATTCCATGCCCATGGAATCTGCAGGATGTGGCCTGCAAAAATTGGAGCAATTCTTTTGAATTCAGTCCCACTGCTGTGGTTTTCCCCATTTCCAGCATGAGCATCAACCCTCCTCATCAAACTCAGCTGTGTAATTTCACTCCCCACATCCAAGAGGACATGTTAATCACAGAATCACAGAACCACAGAATGCCAGGGGCTGGAAGGGACCTCCAAAGCTCATCCAGTCCAACTCCCCTGCCAGAGCAGGATCACCTATACCAGATCACACGGAAACACATCCAGGCAGGTTTTGAATACCTCCAGAGAGGGAGACTCCACAACCCCCCTGGGCAGCCTGTTCCAGGGTTCTCTCACCCTCACAGGGAAAAATTCTTCCTCAGGTTCACATGAAACTTCCTATGCCACAACTTCCACCCATTGCCCCTTGTGCTGTCATTGGGCATCACCGAGCAGAGCCTGGCTCCATTCTCCTGGCACTCACCCTTTACATATTTATAAGCATGAATGAGGTCACCCCTCAGGCTCCTCTGCTCCAAGCTCAAGAGCCCCAGCTCCCTCAGGTTCTCCCCATAAGGAACTCTCATGGAGGCCAAGTTTGCTGTCTCAGACCAGGAATTCTTATGATTTGCTCTGAGTTGCAGCTCAGAGCCTGCACAGACAAATAGGAAATGCTCTGAGCAACTCACAGTCCAGAAGAACCTCTTGGGCAGCAACCAGCTGAGACACAGGCTGAGGGGCGGGCAGGGGAGACACAGCATCTCAGCTGCTGGAGAACTCTGCATTTCAGCCTTGTCACTCTTACACTGACTTGTGTAACTTCTCCCTAAAGGGAAAAAAATGGAAAACAGTTAGGGTCTGACTGAAAAGTTGGGTGTCTGATTCAAGTAAGAGTTAAGTCCAGGTCCAATCCTTCATCACGTTTGGTCTCTTCCCTTTCCTCTCTCTTGAATGTCTCCCAGCCAGTCACTGGGAGGCTAAAGATGCTTCATCGAGGGAGGGGAGGGAGGGTTGCTATTCCCTAAAATATTTTTTTTTTTCACGGCTGCTTGGGTCTGGGTGCCTTCCTGCTCTTATAATTAGCAAATGTTAAGCACTACAGTTCTCAATATTTACCTATTTTTAACCCTGACTCACTCTGTTTGTTTCCATAACACATGCCTCGCTCCACTTTACTTCCCCACACCCCTATTCATGTCTTCGAACCACAGAAAATCCTCATTTATTTTCATTTGTAAGCACTTCTGCCATTTCTATTTTTAGTCCAGTTTATAACTCCTTTTTTTCTTGCCCAGTTCTTGGTTTTGTTTTTGGTTTTTTTTCTGTTCTGAGAAGTGGGAGGCTGGGAGGCTCTTCTCCAGCCCGAGATTTCGCATCTCTTGCCTTGGATCCGGAACCCATTAGCAACATTCACCTCACTCAGACTTTCCCCTGCAGAAATATGAGGGTTCTCTGATTTCTTCTGATGAGCATCGCGTCTCATCCCCCACTGCCTGGCAGAGATGTGGCTGACAGCATCGGGAGATAAATTACCTCCACCGCTCAGCTTAGTGCTCAGCAAAAGCTAATCAAAACCAGGATGCTAAAGGCAGATCCTCCGGGAAGGAGTGGTTAGCAACNTTGGAGCACTGAGCAACCTGCTCTAGCTAAAGATGTCCCTGCTCATTGTGGAAAGATTGGACTAGATGACCTTTAAAGGTCCCTTCTAACTCAAATCATTCTATGATTCCATGCCCATGGAATCTGCAGGATGTGGCCTGCAAAAATTGGAGCAATTCTTTTGAATTCAGTCCCACTGCTGTGGTTTTCCCCATTTCCAGCATGAGCATCAACCCTCCTCATCAAACTCAGCTGTGTAATTTCACTCCCCACATCCAAGAGGACATGTTAATCACAGAATCACAGAACCACAGAATGCCAGGGGCTGGAAGGGACCTCCAAAGCTCATCCAGTCCAACTCCCCTGCCAGAGCAGGATCACCTATACCAGATCACACGGAAACACATCCAGGCAGGTTTTGAATACCTCCAGAGAGGGAGACTCCACAACCCCCCTGGGCAGCCTGTTCCAGGGTTCTCTCACCCTCACAGGGAAAAATTCTTCCTCAGGTTCACATGAAACTTCCTATGCCACAACTTCCACCCATTGCCCCTTGTGCTGTCATTGGGCATCACCGAGCAGAGCCTGGCTCCATTCTCCTGGCACTCACCCTTTACATATTTATAAGCATGAATGAGGTCACCCCTCAGGCTCCTCTGCTCCAAGCTCAAGAGCCCCAGCTCCCTCAGGTTCTCCCCATAAGGAACTCTCATGGAGGCCAAGTTTGCTGTCTCAGACCAGGAATTCTTATGATTTGCTCTGAGTTGCAGCTCAGAGCCTGCACAGACAAATAGGAAATGCTCTGAGCAACTCACAGTCCAGAAGAACCTCTTGGGCAGCAACCAGCTGAGACACAGGCTGAGGGGCGGGCAGGGGAGACACAGCATCTCAGCTGCTGGAGAACTCTGCATTTCAGCCTTGTCACTCTTACACTGACTTGTGTAACTTCTCCCTAAAGGGAAAAAAATGGAAAACAGTTAGGGTCTGACTGAAAAGTTGGGTGTCTGATTCAAGTAAGAGTTAAGTCCAGGTCCAATCCTTCATCACGTTTGGTCTCTTCCCTTTCCTCTCTCTTGAATGTCTCCCAGCCAGTCACTGGGAGGCTAAAGATGCTTCATCGAGGGAGGGGAGGGAGGGTTGCTATTCCCTAAAATATTTTTTTTTTTCACGGCTGCTTGGGTCTGGGTGCCTTCCTGCTCTTATAATTAGCAAATGTTAAGCACTACAGTTCTCAATATTTACCTATTTTTAACCCTGACTCACTCTGTTTGTTTCCATAACACATGCCTCGCTCCACTTTACTTCCCCACACCCCTATTCATGTCTTCGAACCACAGAAAATCCTCATTTATTTTCATTTGTAAGCACTTCTGCCATTTCTATTTTTAGTCCAGTTTATAACTCCTTTTTTTCTTGCCCAGTTCTTGGTTTTGTTTTTGGTTTTTTTTCTGTTCTGAGAAGTGGGAGGCTGGGAGGCTCTTCTCCAGCCCGAGATTTCGCATCTCTTGCCTTGGATCCGGAACCCATTAGCAACATTCACCTCACTCAGACTTTCCCCTGCAGAAATATGAGGGTTCTCTGATTTCTTCTGATGAGCATCGCGTCTCATCCCCCACTGCCTGGCAGAGATGTGGCTGACAGCATCGGGAGATAAATTACCTCCACCGCTCAGCTTAGTGCTCAGCAAAAGCTAATCAAAACCAGGATGCTAAAGGCAGATCCTCCGGGAAGGAGTGGTTAGCAACGGAGAGAAGCCTCTTCCTACCCCCACTGCTGGTAACGAGACTGTTTTCCTGTTCAGCTCATCCCAGTCCTCCTGTCTTGGAAAGGTAATTTAAGGGGGCAGTGGGAGCTGAACATGCAGCATCACCTCCCCATCCCCCAGTGAGGCAGATGCTGGGGTGATTTGGGGGCTATTGGCTCCTCTGACCCATGCATGGTGCTGAGGTCACTGCAACCTCATCTGAGGAGTCCCTCTGGGGACAGCTGCAAGCCTGCAGACAAAGCAGTGGGCAGAAGGGTTAATGCTGCTCGATAAGCCATGCAGCATCCAACAAGGGAGGCTCGGACCTTTCTTTCCCTGTGGTATCATCTGTCGGCTGCTGGGAGCCTCCCTGCTTTGAACTGGGGCCCTCCTTACAGGCGCACCAGGGCGAGTGCTGCTTGCACAGCTGCAGCCTTCATTTCCAGTTTGGGGGTTATTTTCTCCTCCTTTGTGTCATCCCAGAATGAAAAAGGGAAAAAAAAAAAAAGTGAAAATCCCTTCTGTGCTGAATATGACACTGAGAGACCATTGTGCAGGGCTCAGCCCCCTCCTCCATCCCCTCCTTCACTCTCACCCCCCTCTGGAGACAAGGCTCTCATTAACTGGACTTTTCATACAGAGGCCGTTGCCTAACTTCATTTGGAAGCATTTATTGGATCTGATTCATACCAACTTAACAGGCCATTAGCCGAGCACAGAAAATCCATTCCTCACCCAGCAGTGACTGCGAGCTTGGTGAGGGCTGACCTCCTCCAGCACAGCCCCCCACAGGGCTCAGCAGTGCTGGCCCCCGAGGGTAAGCAGCACTGGAAGGGTTAACTCAAAGGCATCACAAATGTTTGGCTCCAAATGACATATTTTCTGTCCCCCTATCTTTCCCCCCCCTCCCCACATCCTGCTGGTCTCTCACCTCCAGCTCCTGCTTCTCAGCACAGGATTGACTCCCAGCTTTGCCCAGTCTTGCACCTTGCCAGTCTTCTCCTTGTGCCTATCCTGCCTCTCCAAACCCGGCCTTTCTTTCCAGCTTCACTGCTGGCATAGCCCTTTACCGTCCTGTGCCCAGCCATCCCAAACAGGATCCCTTCCACGTATCACAGTGTGATACGAGACCTTTGCTACCTAGCAAAGAGCAGGTCTCAAGCCCTATAGCACCCCTGCTCCACACACCCCTGCTGTGGGCCTTGCTCCCTGCCAGGACTGTGGAGGAAGAGGAAGAACCTGTGCTGCAAAGTGCTTTTGAACAAAGCGATCCCTTCTTTTATCCACTTACAATTTGCTTAGGGCAAACCAAAGATCCCCATTGAGAAGAGCTGGAGAAGTGCCCATCCCTACATTTTCAGCCACCTGGTCCCACCTTTGTGGTCCACAGCTCTGACAGTGTTTCCTTTTCCATGGGTGTCGGGTGGGAAAGCCCTGAGCCATGCTCCCCAGCTCATACGGGAGGGCACAGCAGCAGAGACACTCAGCAGAAAGCCTACGCTGGCACCTTCATCCTGCTGTGCCACCCGTGCCAGGAGACTTTGCTCTGCTCCTGGAGGATTATCCCCTGTGGTCTGGCAGTCGAGTCCACAGCAGCAATTCTTTTTCATTCCTGGCTCTGTCAGGATGGGGAGGGGTTAAAAGAAGAGGCTGAGCTCTCCATCTGCCAGAAGCTTTTCAGTGTCTCAGGCCAGAGCTGCTCAGCTGCCTGTGGCCTGGCTGTGCTGACTGATAAAGGCTGTCTGGACCATTGTTCACAGGCACTATTGACTCTGCCTGTCAAAGCTCCTCACCAAAACTGGTTTTCTTCAAAGCACATCTAGCTTGAAGGTGGTTTCGGACTGAGCGTGCTCACAGCAAGCTGACCTCTCCACCCCACACCTCTGCCAGCCTTCCCTGCTGCTCCTCTCCTCCCATAACAGTAATTTTCAAGCTCTGACCATAGAATCATAGAATCATGCAGTGATTTGGGTTGGAAGGGACCATTAAAGATCATTCTGTTTACCCCCTGCTGCAGTCAGCAGGGACATCTTCAACTTGAACATGTCACTGATGAGTGTATGCGCTGTGATGTAGCTACTTTCTGCCCCACTGCCATGCCAACTTGCTTATGTCAAGCTGTGTTTGAAGGATATCAGCTATCAGCAGCCACCACTGAAGTGTAAACCCCTGTTGAAGGGTTAATTGCATCACACTGAAGGTTGCTCCAGAAGGTCGCTCCAGAAGGTCGCTCCAGAAGGTCATGGTCACTGTGGGCTCCTGTCTCAGGGAGGAGTGGGGTCAGGTTCGGTACTCTACTTTTGGGTGGTGGCATGATGGATTTGTGAGGCTGCTTCTGAGCACCCAAACAGCACAGGCAGCATCACTGTGATGCCTGTGTGAGCCTGCTTCAGAACACCCAAACAGCACAGGCATCATCACTGTGATGCTCATGTGAGGCTGTTTCTGAGCACCCAAACAGCACAGGCATCATCACTGTGATGCTCATGCGAGGCTGCTTCTGAGCACCCAAACAGCACAGGCATCATCACTGTGATGCCCACGTGAGGTTGCTTCTGAGCACCCAAACAGCACAGGCATCATCACCGTGATGCCCATGTGAGGCTGTTTCTGGGCACCCAAACCAAGCAAAGGCATCATCACTGTGATGCTCATGCGAGGCTGCTTCTGAGCACCCAGACAGCACAGGCATCATCACCGTGATGCCCATGTGAGGCTGTTTCTGGGCACCCAAACTGAGCAAAGGCATCATCACCGTGATGCCCGTGTGAGGCTGCTTCTGGGCACCCAAACTGAGCAAAGGCATTATCACCATGGTGCTCTTTTGAGGCTGAGGCTGCTTCTGGGTATCCAGACCACGCACGGGCATCACCATGGTGCTCTTGGGAGGCTGCTTATGGGCACCCAGGCCAAGTTCAGAAATCACCGTGATGGTCCAACCATATCTGTCCCCACCAAAATGAAGAGGTGCAAGCATGATTTGGTGGCCACAACGTAAACCTTGTGACCAGAAGAGGCAGAGAGGGGCTGTGAAAGGACTCTACCTTCTTCACAGAGTTTCCAACACTGACATGTACTCTGCTTGCACTGCCAATTAAAATGCATCAGGGAGTGGGAGGAGGGTGGGAGCAGAGAGACTTCCTTTCACAACTGCCTGAAGCCCTCCGACCCTTTCTATGAAAAATTAGCACCACAATGCTGAGCGGTGTCATGGTGCTGTTAATTCCTCTCCCATTGTCCTCCTGAAAGATGCAACCAAATGGCATCCCGCAGTACTAATTCTCAGTGTCAGAGCTCTCCTTGGAAGAAGCTAACTGGTAAGAGCTATTCTGGAATCAGCCCAGTGGCCTTCTGCTGAACCTAAGTGCATCTGGTAAATTGTTCACGTTCGTAGCATGGTGGTGGCTCAACGAGCAGGCTCTGTCCATCTGCAGCAGTGCACCTCCAACGCCCTGTCAGAGCAGTAGGCACCACCTGGTGCTCAGAGCAGAGGGAGAAGTTCTCCTGGTCTAGTAGTGTTAAAGACACAGAGTGCAGAAGCAGCATCTGCCCTGGGTTTCATAGTCCTTTGTGCAGATGGGGCCCAAAGAAAACACTGACTGGTTTTTCAAAGGCTCCAAGGAAACGCTGACCTAAAGCTACTCTGGAGATTATGTGGAGAGCATTTGCAAATCCTGCCCCCCAGGCAGAGAAAAAGACTTTCATGTAAATAAAGGGAGGGGGGGTGTCAAAAATTATGGAGCCATGAGCCAAACTTCTTCATCTGCAAAAAGCCCTGGCTCAAATAATCAAACCATTTGTTCGCAAGCACCGCCATGGTAAGGCCAAGAGAAGTCAGAGTTAATAGGAATATGTCAAGAATAAATTGTGCCAACACAATCCAATTCCCTTCCTGACAGGGTAATAGGGTTTGAGGATGAGGCAGGAACAGTCAATGCCATGTGTCTTCCCTTCAAGAAGGTTTATGACACCGGTCGGAGGTGACATAAACAAGTGGAGGAAGCGTGGCCTGAAGGCAGCTTCAATAGACTTGAGCGCAAGGGCAGCTTAAAACCGCTCGCATTCGATTGTCAGGTTGGAGTGATTCATCGGCTGAGGCTCTGCAGCCAGCGTTCCGCCGCAGATCTGATCCAGCGTTTTCCCTGATGGCTTAGACGACGGAATGAGAAACGTGCAGGTGGCACTAATCCGGGAGGGACTGCAGGCACACTGAGGAAGATCAGAATTCCAGGTGGGCTCTGGGAGTTTGGTACAGACAAGGAGAGGCACTTTGGTACAGACAAGGAATTATTCCTGAGGAAGGAACAAACGAACTCTTCCAGAGAAAATCATAGAATCACAGAACCATAGAAGGGTTTGGTTTGGAAGGCACCTTCGAGATCGTCTAATTCCAACCCCCCTGCCATGGATACCTTCCACTAGATCATGTTGCTCAAGGGGCTGTCCAACATGGCCAGAAAGGGGGCATCCACAACCTTCCTGGGCAACCTCCTCCAGTGTCTCCCCACCTTCACTGTGAAAGAATTTCTTCCTTCACAGTGGAGATGGTAGGATGGGCAGCAGGTCTGCCAGGCCAAAGGGCAGCACGTATGGGGACTTTAGACCACAGTTACAAATTGATGGGTAAAATCAAACGCATATTTGGTGTCTGAATGTGGTCTGTAAGACAAATGAAGCGAGTCTGTACTGCTGAAGTGAGGCCCTGCTGCGCAGAGGTGGCTTATAACCCACCCAGGTACCAGAGATGGCCTGCAAACAGCGGTAGAAGAGATGGCTGGAGGCAGTAGGAGGACTTTAACCAACTGCCATGTGCCTGAAAACATCCCAAGGGTAAAGGTCCCCAGCAGCCCACTCTGAGCAAATCCAGGGCTGCCTTCCTGCCCACCCCACACCTGCAGGCAGCAGTGCGACCCCTCATGCACAGGCGATGGGGCAACCAGAGCCGCCATGGTGCCAGCCCTGCAACCGCAAGTGTTTCCTGCTCAGTCTGCCAGCAGCAGCTGAACTTGCTGGCAATCAATCCACCTCGTTTCTCACTTCACTGGGGTAACATTTTGAGCAGCCCAGCTCTCTGTCCCCTCCTTACCCAGTCCCACTGACCACTAACTCTAGCAGTGCTGGCTCAGCTGTTGGCATTACGAGGCACAGAAAGCTGAATTTCATAATCCTCCGACTCCCAGGCAGGGCTCTTTGCCAGCTGCTCATTGCTGCATAAGTCCAATTAGAAGCTTGCCTGCTTTTCCTTGGGGACCCTCTGACCAGTGATACAGTGACAGTGTCTTCCTGAAACAAGCTTGTTTGTTTTCCTTCTCTGCTCGCTTCCATTTGCTAATAAACAGCCTACACGCATATTTAGCCCCAGCTAATCTTATGCTTCACTACAAGTGGAATTAAATTGGTTTTTCTTGTATTACAGGGTGGGGGGAGAAACCAAACCAGACACAACCTACGTTATTTCTAAAAGTCAAGGACCTGCTGCAAATCCAGATGGGTTTTATTGTTTTTCCAGTCTCCCACTCTTTTGATTTTTCAGGGGAGAGAAGCAAGTTCTCTTCTTCCCTCCTCCCAGAACAAACATTCTGGAGCATAGACTGGACTGGAGCTGGGTTTTGCCACAAGCACTGCTTTCTTCAGAAGAGAGTTCCAGGCACAATGGAGCAAATCTAACTGCTCACCACGCTGAGAAGGAAGACACTGATTGCTCCCCTACCATGTCCCTTCTCCCCTCCTTCTTGCCCTGGCCCCAGAGACATGGTCTTTGCCTACCTCCTTGCTCAGTTTGACCCCCAGCTGTTGAGTGGGCTGGAGCGACCCAGCTCATCCAATGGCTCTTTGTCCTTTAGTTTGAGTAGGGCTGGAGCCATCCAGCCCATCCAATGGCTCTTTACCCTTGGGTTAGTTTGAGTAGGGCTGGAGCCATCCAGCCCACCTAATGCCTCTTTATCCTTGGGTTAGTTTGAGTAGGGCTGGAGCCATCCAGCCCACCTAATGCCTCTTTATCCTTGGGTTAGTTTGAGTAGGGCTGGAGCCATCCAGCTCATCCAATGGTTCTTTATCCTTTAGTTTGATTAGGGCTGGAGCCATCCAGCCCATCCAATGGTTCTTTATTGTTTAGTTTGAGCAGGGCTGGAGCCATCCAGCCCATCCAGTGGCTCTTTGTCCTTGGGTCAGTTTGAGTAAAAAGGCTCTTTTTGGTGACAATCACATAGCCTGTCCTACCAGAGTGGTGGCAGTGAGCAGCCATGGTGCTGGGGTACCACATCACCAAGAGCAACACACTGTGGTGAGTTTAGACCTCATTAAACTCTCCCAAATCTCCTTTGATGGGATGAAAGCAGGTAGGCTTTAAGGAATTCTTTGTCCCTATCCTGGCTGTCCCTTAGGGAGCCTAGCAGCTGCTTGCCCCAGGAGGTTTAGGTCAGCCCCAATGAGCTCACAGGTCTGCATAACATGACTTGGCTGTTCGTGCTGGGCAGAAGCGTGTGACTGAGCAAGGCTCCCAAGGCCAGTTCAAAACACTCATCTGTCACCTGAAGGTACACACTGCCTCAGACAGCTCAGAGTGCCATGGTGACTGCAGCTGCCTGCAGCCTGGGCAAAGGCTCTCCCGAGTGCCCAGAGACTGTTTTAGCCAATTAAAATTGGACCTTTGACAACTAGAGAGGTCCTTTTGCTGGTACAAGTCCACCTCACAGCTCATTTGCAGATAACATAAAAATGCCACTAAAGGAAAAGAGGAAAACAAAGCTGGATGTGGTGTGCTGGCGGTGGCAGGTGCCCTTCTGTGCCCTCTGCGTGCACTTGGCCTCTTCTCTCAAACCATCCCTCATGTCTTACAGGAGTCAGGAGCAGCAGCCTCAGTGTCAGTGCTGTTGCTAGGCTCCTGCCTCCCAGATGCTGCTCTCTGGCTTTAACTCCCCAAGGTGATGAGTAGTTTGCACAACTATCTCCAGCCTTGTCCTGCTCAGGGTGGGCTGGAAATGGCCAGGACATCTGGATAGGGGCTTTTATTGTCTGGGTTTGGGGATTTTTTTTCTGTTTGCTTTGGGTACTCTGGGGTTTTGTTTGGTTGGTTTTGTCGGTTTGGTTGGGGTTTTGTTTGATTCCCCCCGCCCCCCCTTTTGTTTGTTTGGATTAGTTTTGGGTTTGGTTTTGGTTTGGTTTGGTTTGATTTTTTCGATTGGGTTGAGCTGATCTTTTTTAATGATAACTTCCTGCAACCATTCCAGGTCAGGTTATCTGTGGCTCTGAGCAACCTGCTCAGAGTCTCAATGGAGGGCTGCAAAGACACTGAAAGGGCTGGAGGACTGCCCTGTGAGGAGAGGCGGAGGGACCTGGGGCTGCCTGGTCTGGTGAAGAGATGACTTAGAGGGAATCTAATCAATATTTATAAACAGCTGAGGGCTGGGGGTCAACAGGGAGAGGACAAACTCTTCTCAGCTCCAACCTGTGGTAGGACAAGGAGTAATGGATGTAAACTACAGCACAGAAGGTTCCACCTCAACATGAGGAAGAACTTCTTCACTGTAAGGGTCACAGAGCTCTGGCACAGGCTGCCCAGAGAGGCTGTGCAGTCTCCTTCTCTGCAGACTTTCCAGCCTTGTCTGGATGGGTTCCTATGTGACCTGTGCTCTATCCTCTGGTCCTGCTCTACCAGGGGGCTTGGACTGGAAGATCTCCAGAGGTCCCTTCCATCCCCTAAGATCCTGTGATCCTGTGAGAGTGTTCTAGTCGAAGATGCCCCTGTACGTTGCAGGGGGTTGGACTAGATGACATTTAAAGGTCCCTTCCCCCACAAATAATTCTATGATTCTATAGAAGGATGCTCTGCAGCCTCCACCCCTACACCCATTGAGGGTGGTGTGTGACTATGGGTCTGACCCTACAGTGTCCACAACACTGGAAGTGGGCAAATGCCTGCAGAACTCCCTGCAGAAAGTTGATGTTGCCATAACACAGTCCTCCTTGTGTGTGTATAGACATGCTGATACCCAAAAAAGACAATGGAAATCTCTGTGGAGTAATGTTTCACACAATCCCAGCACGGTGTGGAGTGGAAAGGACTTCTGGAGATCACCCAGTCCACCCTCCCTGCTAAAGCAGGGGCACCCACAGCAGCTTGCCCAGGATCACAATGCCCAGCTGGAGTTGGAATCTCTCCAGACAAGGAGACTCCACAACCTCTCTGGGCAGCCTGCTCCAGGGCTCCAGCATCCTCACAACAAAGAAGTTTTCCCACACATTCAGATGAAACTGAGTTTATCTGAATGTGAGGGTTCCAGTATGTGCCCATTGCCCCTTGTCCTGCCACTGGGCACCACTGAAAAGAGCCTGGCCCCAGCCTCTTGCCCCCCAGCCTTTTTCTATTGTTGAGCATTGCTCAGATCCCCTCTCAGGCTGCTCTTCTCCAGGCTCGGCATCCCCAGGGCTCTCAAACTTTCCTCCTCACAGAGCTGCTCCAGGCCCCTCAGCATCTTTGTAGCCTCTACCAGACTCTCTCCAGTAGTTCCCTGTCTCTCTTGAACTGGGGAGCCCAGAACTGGTCCCAGTCCTTCAGCTGTGGCCTCACTAGGGCAGAGTAGAGAAGGCAGAGAATCTCCTTCAACCTGCTGGTCACACTCTTCCTCACACACTTCTGCTGAGTGAAGATGTTGGGGCTGTTTGCTGGAGCTGCTGCTCCTGCTGCCGAATAAGGACATGTGAGGCTGAGCTGCAGTTATGACCTCACCATAATAAAAAAAAACAACAGGTGTGAGGGAATGGATTTCTGTGAGCAAGGAGAGCTAAAAAGATATGGGTGAGCCTTGTCCATGGACACCAAGCTAACCTGCTTCCACTAGCCTGTGCTGAAGTTACTGGGGCAAACAACTATGGGCTTTAGGAGTGTGGACATTATGGGGGTTTTAATTCCCTATAAAGATTGTTCTTGATGAGTGAGATCTGTCAGACATGACCCTAGGAAAGCTGTTTAGCATCCCTTGGCTTCTTCTTACTTTCAGGGTAACTTGGGAGCATGTAGCCTTTGTAGATCCACAGAATCACAGAAACATTCTGGTTGGCAAAGCCTCTCGGGATCACCAAGTCCAACCCAAAACTCTACTCTACAAAGTTCACCCTAAATTATATCCCCAAGCACCATATTCAAATGACCTTTAAACACATTCAGATTTGGTGACTGCACCACCTCCCTGGGCAGCTCATTCCAGTGCCTGACCACTCTGGCTGGGAAAACATTTTTCCTAATATCCAGTCTAAATCTACCCAGGCACAGTTTAAGGCCATTTGTTCTATCAAACTCTCAAGCACAAGCTGGAACTCAGATTTCATAGAATCATAGAATGGTTGGGGTTGGAAGAGACCTCCAAAGCTCATCCAGTCCAACCCACTCTGCTGTCAGCAGGGACATCCTCCACTAGAGCAGGTTGCCCAGAGCCCTGTCAAGCATCACCTTGAATGTCTCCAGGGATGGGGCCTCAACCACCTCCCTGGGCAACCTGTTGCAGTGCTCCACTACCCTCATGGTAAAGAACTTGTTCCTAACAGCCAAACTAAATCTGCTCTGCTCTAATTTGAAGCCATTGCTCCTTGTCCTATCACTGCAGGCCTTGTGATGAGCGAGTCTGTATTGAAATAAGGAGCACTTCACTCCTCCCTAGATGACTTTCCCCACAGAGGCAGAGCCCCAGGCTGCTACCTGCACTGCCTTAGCACAGTCACCAGTATTTCCCAGAGAGCAGGCTCTTATCTCCCTCAGAGTCATACCTTTCAGTTTGCTGTCTCCTTGTCTGCCTGGCCCCACTCATGTCCCAGTGCCCCACAGAAGTCCTATTTCACCCTTCTTTGGAGAAACATCACTATGGTTTTGTTACCAAGCATGGGCAGAGATCAGTTTCTCAGTAGGGTGGGCACTGGGGAAGAATTGAGGGCACATCTGACCACAAAGGCACACTGGGAAAGTGTGCAGAGCCAGGATCTTTCTCCTACTTGGACCCCACCTCCCCAGGGCTCTGTCTGAGCTGGGCTTGACCTAGGGGCATGGATCTCACAAGGAAAGCTGCTTTTTTTACAGTTCTGCTTGCCACCTGATGTGGGATTTAGCTTCTCCTGGCTCTTTATGTGGGCGACAGAGATATGGCATGAAGAACTCAGGTCAGGTCTATGCTAAGCCAAGGCTAGGAGTGGCTCATAGGTGTTGGACTAGCTCTTGCCACAGAGGGGAACCACAGCTTTGGGCCAGAGCTACAAAGGACCTTTTCACTCACTGTTTCCATGTGCTGCTTCAGAGGTGTCTCAGGTCCCTGCAGCTGGGGACAGAAGGACAAGACAAAGCCTGCATCACTTCAAAACGAAGAACCTGCCAGGTGCATCCTGTCAGCATTAACTCCTGAGCTCCTTCCTCCCCAGCTGCTTCTCCCCCTGGTTTTGAACCTCACTTTAGAGGGGTCTGTTTCCTTTCACCCACGCTTCTGAGAAGTGCTGCTGTTTTCTCCTGGCTCCCCATGAGGAGGTTGGACCCAGAGAACGGCTGCACCAGGAACTGGCCCGAATTTTTGGCATGAGGGTGGCTGTCTGAGCGCCCAGAGACATGAAGGGGCCAGATGCAGGAAGCTTTTTATTTACTCTAATGGGACTGAAAACATGTTGAGTAGATTGGCAAAGGATGCTGAGAACAGAACTCAGCACGCTGGAAAAATGTTTGGCAAAGGCATTCATGGCATTAAAAGCCTACCCGAAAAGGTGCCAAGCTCTATATTTGTATAGCTGGCAGGCACTGGAACATTTCCATCCTGCTACATGCTCACCAAGGCCCTGCTCTCCAAGGGAATTTTGTCCTCAGGATCCAGCCATCAACTGCTGAGTGCCTGCAGCTTAATGCATCAGGCAGGATGCCCCATGGATGGCAGGCCAGCAGCTACCTCCTGGTGACAGAAAAAAGTAGTGTCCCTCCTGGCTGGCAGTGAAAGAGGCAGAAGGGGCTGAAGAACCGTTTGTTTCCCCAGCACAAGAAGGACATCACGCTGTCGGAGTAGGTCCAGTGGAGGCCCACGAAGATGGAGCTGAAACACCTCCCCCGTGGGGACAGGCTGGGAGAGTTGGAGCTGTTCAGCCTGCAGAAGAGAAGGCTCCAGAGAGACCTTAGAGCAGTCTGCCAGTACGTGAAAGGGGCTACAAGAGACCTGGGGAGGGACTGCTGGCAAAGACTTGTAGTAACAGGATGAGGGGCAACAGCTTTGAGCTAGAAGAGAGGAGATTGAGACTGGAGATTAGGAAGAAGTTCTTTCCAGTGAAGGTGGTGAGACACTGGCACAGGTTGCCCAGGGAGGTTGTGGATGCCCCCTCCCTGGAGGTGTTCAAGGCCAAGTTGGATGAGGCCTTGAGCAGCCTGGGCTGGTGGGAGCTGTCCCTGGCCACAGCAGGAAGAGTTGAACTAGGTGATCTTCAAGGTCCCTTCCAACCCAACCCATTCCATGATGCTCTAAGGAGCAAGAGACTACCCCAGCAAAACACTCCAGTGTAAGGTGTCCCTGCTCACTGCAGAAAAGCTGGCCTGGATGGCCTTTCCAGTCCCCTCCCAACCCAACCCCTTCTGTGATTCCATGGCTGAGTGCTGCTTTGGTGTGGAGCTCAGCCCCAACCTCTCACCAAGGGCAGCTTCATCAAACGAGGGTTGAAAGCTTGGCTTTAGCTCTTCCCTGTCACCAGGGCAAACCTGCAGAAACCTCATGTCTCTGTTTTCACCTTTCCCTTCTTGACACTGCCTGAGCTCATACTGCTTGCCCACCCTTACTGTGGTGAACTTCATGTGCTCAGAAAGTGCTGCAGCCGCTGTAGCGTTGGAGACTGCCAGGCAGCAGGGAAAGAAGGAATTGGCAAGGCTCAGCTCTCCTGACCTCAGCCTGGGGCAAAGCAGAGGTGTGGGACCCTGTGAACTCCAACATCTGGTTGTGGGCAGCAGGTCACTTCACAAGGGGCTTGTTATGCATTGTCACGCTTTGTCCCCATCATGTATCCTGCATCAGCAGGTTCTCAGATTGGTGCTGCACAAGGCTGGCCCTGGACTCTGCTGACCCTAGGCAGCCACCTGCTAGCTCCTGGCTTCCTTATCAAGTGTTTCTCCTCTCTTTTGGGTCTTCCAACATCAGAAGCTACTCCTAGTCAGCATTGCCCCTCCACCCACAGCCCCTCGCAGCCCGACTCTCACAGACCCAGCAGGGCATGGTGGGGTGCAGGGAAGAATCAGAACAGTGGGATCAGGCTGCTTCCCAGGAGCTTGCTGTGTTTTCCCAGAGAGCACCTTTCCTGCTGAAACCACAGGCAGCTGCAGGGCCACATGGTCCTCACAAGTACCATTTGGCTTGCAGCAAGGGTCTCCAGCGCACTGCAGCCACCAAGGGACACCAAACACACACTTGTTGATGTAAATCTTGGCTCCCAGTGAGCAAAGCTGATCCTTCCCCACAGGGAATCATGGAATCACAGAATGTCAGGGGCCAGAAGGGACCTCAAAAGATCATCCAGTCCAACCCCTCTGCCAGAGCAGGATCACCAAGACCAGATTGCACAGGAACACATCCAGGCAGGTTTTGAATATCTCCAGAGAGGGAGACTCCACAACNGGCAGGAGAAACTTTTTCGACCTACGAATCTTCTAATCCACCCCAGAATGGCATTGCCCCTCCTGGCCACATGAGCACATTGCTGGCTCATGGTAACCTTCCCATCCACTAGGACTCCCAGGTCCTTTTTCCCTTTGCTGCCTTCCAACAGGTCAGTCCCCAACCTATCCTGATCCCTGGGGTTGTTCTGTCCCAGGTGCAAGACTCTACCCTTGCTGAAGGGTTTGGTTCATTGTTTATTATTCTTTTGGGGGTGTCTCTGTCCAACAAATCACTCCCATCAGGAGGACATCTGTTGCTGATGGCTGTGTGCAGCCTGGTTTCATCAGGCAGGCAGACTGGTTGCTCTTGGGGATGGTGATGAGATGGGAACAGGGAGGGGTGACCTGGGCATCCCAGAGCAAACAGCTTTGGGCCAGCAGCTCGTGGGCTGTGTTTCTCTTGGGGGGTCCAAAACAGCAGTGCCAGCTGAGGAAGGGACACCCACCTCTGACAGGGGCTGCTCCTCTGAGAGCTGCTGAAGCAGTAAAGGTGGGACAGAGACCACACTGGATGCTGCAAGGAGGACTGGAGGGGTACTCCACCAAAACCTTCAGTGTCATCAGTGGAAAGTCCTGACTCTGAGCTTTCAAGCTGAGAAGCCAAGTGGGGAGGCTCTGGGGGAGGCTCTGCAAGCCCCACTTTGGCTGCAGTGACACAGAGGCTGGGAGCAATGAGAGGCACACAGCAATGCTCCACTTCTCATGACCAACCAAAAAACCTCCAACCAACTCCAACTGCTCTGCTCGGCAGCAGCCCTGCATGTTGTAAATCACAGCCTATGAAACAAGCTCCTCTGAGAAGGGCCCAGCTGTTGATGGGGGAAGCTACACTTACAGCAAACCAGCAGCCCCAGCTCTAGTGAGGGTCCTGCTTCGGTTCAAGGTCATGCTTTAAAGGTTGTCTGGTTGGCCTCCACAGCTGTGGCACCAAAGCCATCACGCTGGCAAACAATCATTGGGTCATTAATTAACATTGGATAAGACCTTTAAGATCAAATCCAACTGTTGACTCAACACCATCATGACCACTAAAGGGCCACATCTCCATATTCCCTTAAATGCTTTCCAGGGATGGTGGCTCCACCAGTTCTAGGGGCAGGGAGTTTGTGGCAGACGCTTCTCTCCTCATCCTTCTGGAGTCTTCCAGCCGTTGGCAGCTGCTTCATGCAGGGGCTGAAGCAGTTAACTACAGAGATAGCTGAAATGTTGAAGTAGGTGGCCTATATCTGCCAAGAAAGGTTGAGGGTTGCTCTTTGATGTTGAGTGTAATCTGCAGTACGCGGTGCAAGCGCGCTCAGCCGCGCACCCCACATGGCTTCGCTGTGAAGCCCTCCTCATGCATGCAAGGCAGAGCAGGCAGCGCTGCAGTTGTTTAAGGTCACAGCAGGAAATCCTGCCACCAGGCTCTTCCACCATGGTTTGCCTCCCTCCTCTTCAGGAGGCTGCCCTGGAGATCAGGGCTTTGAGCAGGTTCCCCTCCCACACACACATGCGTTTCTCTCTTCATCCTTATCAGCCCCTCAGTGAGAGGCACCGAGCCCCTTCCTCAGTCACTTCCACAGAATCACAGAGTGACAGGGGCTGTGAGGGACCTCTGGAGATTATCCAGTCCAACTGCCCCACCAAAGCAGGTTTACCTAGAGCACCCGGGCAGGTTTTGAAAGCCTCCAGAGATGGAGACTCTACCACCTCCCTGGGCTCTGTCACCCTTTAGGTGGAACTTGCTGTGTTCAGGTTCGTGCCCGCTACCCCTTGTCCTGTCACTGGGCACCACCGAAGAAAGACTGGTCTCATTCTCCTGACACTCACCCTTTAAAGTATTTATAGCACTGATGAGATCCCCCCTCAGCCTTCTCCAAACTGAAAACCCCCAGGTCCCTCACCCTTTCTTGCTAAGAGAGATGTTGCAGTCCCTAATCACCTTTGTAGCCCTTTACTGTATCCTCTCAAGCAGTTTCCTGTCTCTCTTGAACTGGGGGAGCCCAGAACTGGACACAGTACTCCAGATGAAGCCTCACCAGGAGAGAGTAGAGGGAAAGGAGAATCTCCCTCAACCTGCTGGCCACACTCCTCTTGAGGCACCTCAGGCTGCCATTGGCCTTCTTGGCCACAAGGGCATATAGCTGGGATGATTCGTTGCTGAGACACATCCTTGGTCTGGATGCTGGGGATGCCCATGTTCTTTGACAAGAGAATGAAAGGAAAACCAGGAAAAAACAACCCCAGGGATCAGGATAGGTTGGGGACTGACCTGCTGTAAAGCAGTGAAGGGGAAAAGGACCTGTGGGGTCCTAGTGGACCAGGAGGTTGACCATGAGCTAGCAATGTGCTCTGGTGGCTATGAAGGCCAAGGGCATACTGGAGTGGATTAGAAGGGCTGTGATGAGTAGGTCCAGAGAGGTTCTCCTGCCCCTCTACTCTGCCCTGCTGAGGCCACATCTGGAATATTGTGTCCAGTTCTGGGCCCCTCAGTTCAAGGAGGACCTTAGGGAACTGCTTGAGAGGGTCCAGTGCAGAGCCACAAGGATAAGGAAGGGAGTGGAACATCTTCCTTATAAGGACAGGCTGAGGGAGCTGGGGTTCTTCAGCCTGGAGAAGAGGAGCCTGAGGGGTGACCTTGCTTATGTTTATAAAGATGTGCAGGGTGAGTGCCAAGAACACGGAGCCAGGCTCTGCTGGGTGACGTCCAATGACAGCACAAGGGGCAATGGGTGGAAGTAGAGGCATAGTAAGTTCCACGGAAACATGAGGGTGACAGAACACCAGAGCAGGCTGCCCAGGGGGTTGTGGAGGACTTTCAAGACCCATCTGGATGCATTCCTGTGTGACCTGCCCTGGGTGATCCTGCTTTGGCAGGGGGGTTGGACGGGATGATGTCCAGAGGTCCCTTCCAACCCCTGCCATTCTGAGGCTGCACGATGCTATGACACTCCCGGCAGCACAGGGGGAGGACTGAGCAGCCGTGACTGGAGCGCCCAGCACAGCTGCCCTTGGAAGTGAGGGCTCCGAGGGAGACTTATTCATTAATTTTCCACTTGAAAGGAAGGAGGACAGGGCTGGGAGGAGCTCTGTCTCTCTTTCTATACCTTATTCATCCGCTTCCATAGCTCCTATTGTTGCAGCCCCAGCGGCTTCGTTCAGAGCCTGCCAGATGGGCAAGAGCATTACCCGAGCCCAGCGTGGTGCCTGGCTTTGGGGGAAACCCCACCTCGCCCCATCAGCTCTGCAGCACTGCTCTCCACAGCTCTTTCCCCCTTTTCCCAGTGCTCTGTTCCTCCTAGTTTTGACTGGGAGGGCATAAACTGGGGTTGCTCTCAGCTACCTGAGGATGAGCAGCCTGCCTGCATCTCCTGCCTCTGCTTGCATCTGCAGATCTTCTGGTAGATCTTCTCCTCTTGGCAGATCTCCATCAGCTTTGTTTTCCACAAGGAAACACCACGGAAGGTGTGGAGCTCTTGGAGGGGCCGTGGTGTCTTTGCCTTGGTGCTGCTCCATCCCTCCCTGCTGCTTTTTCTTCTTCTGAGGGAAGAGGATGGCCACTGCCTCCTCTCCTCTTTTGTGGCTGCTGCCATCTGGAAACCAGCATGGTTTCCAGCTGTGGGTGAGGAGCTGGTGGCTTCAGGATGCTGGAACTACAAGAATCAGGGGTCAGGAGCCATGGAACTTCACCAGCACAACCCACTGCCCACCTGCCCATCATCATAGGGCAGGTAAAAAGCAGCATGAGGTGAAACTGTAGACCATTTGGGACAATCTCTGCTGCCTCTTCATGCTGCCCTGCTTTGGCAGTCGACTCTCTGCAAATACCTTTCCATTCAGATTTGTGCTCCTCCCATATCCTGTACATGTCTCCTTCCTTCTCCTTATGGACAACTGGGTTTGCTGAGCAACAAGGATAGCTTGGGGAGTCGCTGACCTTAGGTGGAAGGCTGGAGAGAAAGGCCAGGTGTCAACCCAGGAGGTGGCCCTGTGGAGTCTCATTTCCTAACAGGAGGTGCTATCACCTGTATGCTCCCAGAGCAGCCTCTCAAGTCTGAATGGAAAACCTTTACATGCAGAACCCTCAAAGCTGCTATGCCTGGAGCTTAGGAGGAGCCTTGCCCAGTGCCAAAATCAGATGTCCAGCAGGGAAAAAATCTTGTGGAGAAACTTTGAATTGCTATCGCTTGAAATTCTGCCTCATCCAGTACAACTGCTCCTCAAGGCTCTCCATCACTACAAGCCCAGCACCACTGAGAAGGGCATGTGACATGGCCCTTGTGGGCATGGTGGCCACAAGAAATGGATGGCAAGCCAACTCCACTGAGAAATCAGATGTGTTTTGGTCAATAGGAGGCTGACTAAACATCACCACACGTTTCCAGAATGGGAGAGGAACTCCACTGCCCACCCCACCTGGGTATCTTACCCAGAGGGTGGCCGTTGCCCACTCTGTGGACTTGCTGTTACCTTCAAGCTGCTGCTTAAAGGATGTGCACAACAGGATGGCTTCTGCCCCTGCCACCCAGTTATGGCCTGTGGAAGGCTGTATGGGGCAAGGCAAGGTGACCTGTGGGTTGAGAGACAGAGTCAAACCCTTCTGCTCTGTCGGCTGGGGGCCTTCAGCACGCAGGGAGGTAAGTTCTGCAAAGCAGCTGTATGGTCAAAGCTAGCCCTGGCTGCCTGTCTAGCAAGACTGAGAAGGAGAAGCACAGGTTGCCACACTCAGTACAGCTCTGCCTAGACAAAGTTCAGGAGGCTGTGGTGGTTAGAGGAGTCTGGGCTCCACAACCTGATTGTCTCCTCTGATCTCAGCCCGTGGGGATGCACCACTCAGCACATCCTCTGCAGCGAGGTTCAGAGGCGACGCCAGGAAGGATTTCTCCTAGCGTGAGAAAATGACCGTGCAAAGGGTGAAAACTGAAGCCAGCAAGTACCTCAAGGTGCTGCAGGGACCAGAAGACAATTTCAGGTACAGAGTGGAAAAGGATGGCAAAGAGGACGCGCATGGATGCGCGGGGAGGCTCGGAGCTGATGGGGTGAGCAGGCAGCAAGAGAAGCAGCACATGAAAAGCCATGGCAGGATTTTCAAAGCAAGGGTGGTGATCCAAAGGGGTGTGGGAGGCTGCTGAGGGGCAACAAAAAGAGGGAACAACTTATTGCTCCATCCAGAGGCGACCTTCTTTTACAGTGGCTGGAGGCCGTACCCATCCTGCTGAAACAACAAAGCTCCTGTGGGAGCCTGGTGCAGGTCCTGGGGCCCCTTTCAGTGACACCTGCCTTCACACAGACTCCTTCAAACTCCTTCCTCTTGGAAGACCTTCTTAACTTGCATTTTTTTCTGTGTGTTTAGGTGGTTTTTTTGCTCTTAAAAATGCCATTTCAGCAGAAACATTGAGCACGTCTTTTGCTGCTCTCAAGTAAAATTTGGATTGCTTGTAAAGTTCTCTTCTCAATGGCATTTAATTTTTCTGCTTCATTTTGTGCACACAAAGTTCTTTAGAAAGCAGAGATCTACATCCAGCACTTTGCATGCTCTCAATCAAAAGGCCTTGACCTGGAGCACAGCCCTGTGAGGAGAGGCTGAGGGAGCTGGGGGGGCGCAGCCTGCACAAGAGGAGGCTCAGGGCAGACCTCCCTTCAAGCTACCTGAAGGGAAGTTGTAGCCAGGTGGGGTTGGTCTCTTCTGCCAGGCAACCAGCAACAGAAGGAGGGGACAGAGTCTCAAGTTGTGCCAGGGGAAGTCTAGGCTGGATGTTAGGAGGAAGTTGTTGCCAGAGAGAGTGATTGGCATTGGAATGGGCTGCCCAGGGAGGTGGTGGAGTCGCTGTCCCTGGAGGTGTTGAAGCAAAGCCTGGATGGGGCACTTAGTGCCATGGTCTGGTTGATTGGCTAGGGCTGGGTGCTAGGTTGGGCTGGGTGAGCTTGGAGGTCTCTTTCAACCTGGCTGATTCTATGATTCTATGAAACAACATTTTGGGGGGTTTCCATGGAAGAGGAACACAAAGTTCATGCCAATCTGGAACCTACTTTCCCCTCTTTCTAGGCTGCTTTCACAAAAGACACCATTTTCTCAATAGCTTTTTTTTCCCCCTGCAGCATATGTCCATCTGAAAGAAGCACCTTCAGAAGAAGGACACAGACCCTGCAGTAGATCTGTGTTCTCCTTCCCAGGCAGACAGAAAGGCCACCTTGCTGTTAAAGAAACTTGGGGCTTGTTCCTGATGAAGATACTGCCCCCATCATCACTGTCACCTCAGGGGACAGGTTTAGGTCCCACCAGGAGAAGCAGTTCTAGCCCAGACATTGTCTCACAGGACCTGTGGGGCTGGGCTCATGCCCTGGGCACACAAGGGGGCAGATGGCCAGAGCTGTTAGAGGTGCTAATAAAAAAAGCTAGACTCATCTGCAGAATATTGATTAGCTCTATCACTTTGATGCTGTGAGCAGCTTCCCCAGGCTGAGAAGGACATCCTGCCCTCCCCAACCAAGCCCCTGCCACAAGACCATTTTATTCTTCCACCCAGCATCTCACCAACATGACTGGATAGAGCAGTCCTGCACCCACGGGTGCTGTGTAGGCAGGGGCAGGGGGCTGGCTTGGGGATGGGCACTCTACAGTCCTTTGGGCAGACTCCTTCACCCCAGAGAAGGGACATCTGAGGGGGCAGCACATCTCACCACCAGCTCCAGCCCCTTGCAGGTATTTTGGATTGGAAGGGACCTTAAAGATCATCTTGTCCCAACCCCCCCCTACTTTGGGCATCTTCAACTACACCAGGTTGCTCAGAGCTCCATCCAAGCTGGCTTTGGTGATGTCACACACAACACCTCAGAACCAATCTACTGTGTGGAGATCTGTTCCTAAGAATATGTCAGTTCTACAACTCTCACAGTGTCTCTTCACACCCTGTCCCTGTTTTTTTCAGAGGCTGATTGCATCCCTCACACCTCTCACGCCCCTCACACCCCTCAAATGTGGATCTGGGTGAGAAGATGACACAATGGCCCAACACCCCAGGGCAGAGCAGGAGGCCGTGGCACCCATGGGCTTTACCTAGCCCCTCTGTGTTTGCAGCCGGCCTTGGAGAGAAGTGAGGACTCAGCATTCCTTAGGGAAAAAAGCTGAACCCTCCCTGTCAGCATCTTGAAGGCTTGCATACACAGCCTGACAGATGGGTGGATCTCTTGGCTCTTCTTCTCAGCATGTATTTTAATGTCCTTGGTGCTGCAGATAGCAATCCTATTGATGTAGCTGCCTTGGCACATGTCAGAGGCATGGTGATGATCAGGTTGTCCCGTTTGGAGATGCAGGAGGCAGCCTGGTGTTCCTGCATGTGGCCCCATGGCTGTACAGAGTTCAGCTCTGCCTCTGCGACCCAGGGCTGCACTGAGTGGGGAAACTGCAAGATCCTTCTCCTTTGCAGGTGCTCCTCTGACAGGATGCCCATGGGGCAGCTCTGGAGGCACCCTGGCCCACATTTTCCCTTCCTTGCTGCTCCCAGGTGACTTCAGAGCCCCTGTCCCTCTGTGTCCTGCTGTCTGTGGGTCACTGGAGCTCTCCACAGACTCCCCTTCCCCCCCCCCGCCCCCCCCCAAGTGCAGGACATTCCTTAGGGACAGAGTTCCATCGATTTTTCCTTTCCTTTTTCCCTCTCATCCAAGCACCAGGCTCCAGCTGAGTCATGTGGATGCAGTGGCAAGCATAGCCCTCTCCTGCTCCCCTCCCCCCACCTTTGCTTGCAATCCCTCCATCCTGATCTTCCTCCAGACCCACAGCTTGAATTTTGCCTTCCATCCTTCCTTTCACCACCTAAATGCCTCAGCAGAAGCTCCCTGGGGGGCAAGGAGCTGGTGACACTGAGCTCTCAGCCCTGAGATACAACACGGTATGAGCATTAGCTCCAAGTCTCTGGTGCCTGCTTGAGATGCTGCAGTGAAGGTTTGGTTGTGCAGGTACCAAAGCTGAGATGGAGGGAACTACAGATTGTTTGGGCTGCAGGGCTGTGCAGATGACAACCTTCCTTTGTCCCAAGGGCTGCTGCTTGCTCCTGCCAGCTGTGTCACAGCCCACACCTGCCTGCAAGGAGAGATGCTACCCGCATCCACCTGCCTGTGTCCTGGGGAGCTGGAAAGACAGGGGAAAGCCCAAAGGGGCTCACTGAAGCCTGGTCACTTGGAGCAGTGCTGATGGTGTGCTGATCTGCCCTGATGATCACAGAATCATAGAACTGTTTCAGCTGGAGAAGACCTCTATGATCACCAAATCCAACCATGACTGTTGAGACCACCACAGCCATTAAACCATGTCCCGAGGTGCCATGGCCACAGGTTTCTTGAACCCCTTCAAGGATGGTGACGCCCCCACCTCCCTGGGCAGCCTGTTCTAATCCCTGACCACTCTTGTAGCAAAGAATTTTTTCCTAATTTCCAACCTAACCCTCCCCTGGAACAATTTCAGGCCCTTTCCTCTTGTTCTGTCACCTGATACTGGGGAGGAGAGGCCATCCTCACCTTACAGCAACCAACTTTCAGGGAGGTTGAGTAATGAGGTCTCCCCTCAGCTCCCCCCTCTCCAGACTAAACAATCCCAGTTTCTTCACCCTCTCCTCATAAGGCCTGTTCTCCAGACCCTCCACCAGCTTTGTGAAGCAGCACATCTCTTTGTGAGGCTGGTGAAGGATCTGATCTGCTTGGATGCAGTGCCAGAGAAGGGCAGATCCAAGAGTATGCTTTGTGGTGGTTGTTCTGCCACTGAAACACTCAGCATGGCAGACAAAGGCTCTTCCCAGGCCTCTGTGTGAGGAAGAGGTGAGTGGGTGGGAGCTCTGGGAGCTCTCCCATAGAGCCATTGCTGCAGAGGGGCCTCTTTTATGGATGCAAATCCTGTCCGAGGGTCTTCTAAGGCACATTGGTAGGTCCCAGAAACAACCCCAGAGCTCCTCGTGACACTGGATGACACAAACCTTTGAATGCCTGTGAAAAATGACTTTTGCAGCTTCTGAACCCCTCCCCCATGGTGAGCTACCCAGGGAAGACTGCTTGCTCCTTGCTGCCGCCAGACAGTTCCGGGAGGCCTCCCCAAATGCAAATGTCTCCTGCGAAAAGCTGGCATGACATATTTTGACTTCCCTTGTTTGACAATACTGTAGCTACTTTGTCTCACTCCTGTCCAACGTGACTGTTTCAGCCCTGCTTTGCTGTGCCATTATCATATTTCCACACCAGCAAACCCAGATGGAGCACGTGGAATATTTCATCTCCCTCACATCTTCTGGCACAATCACCCTGAAAATTCTGCACTTTGGTGCAAGGAAAATGTTTCCTTAGCCCCAGGTCAGGACTGGATGTGGCTTGGGACTTTGTATTTGTTTGTGAGATATCAAATCTCCATTTTTAATTTTTGGTTTTTGTTCCCCTTTCATGCAGCAAGCCCAGCTTATGGAAATGTCAGCTATTTTCTCTGCAGAAATGTTCTGCTTCCCAAAGATTCATTATTGCCTGCTGGGAAATGGGAGATTTCAGCCCAGTTCCCAGGGGATGACCCTTCAGTGTCTCAAAGGACACCCTTGTGTTTGCAGTGACCTCATCACACTGTCCAATTCCCCACCAGGGTTTGTTCATGGGGTCAAAGCGAGTTCAGAGGTTCCCACCCCATCCCTCTCCCTGTTCCTCCCTGTACCTCCTCTGGGTGCGTTGCCTTTCTCCTGTTTCCCTGCTGCCCCTCTAAACTGGACCAGTGGAATGAGCCGGGTCAAGCAAACAAACCACAAGCCTCACTCAGAAACCCAAGGAGTAGCCTCAGTATAGAGTCAGAGCTGCCCCTGTTCCACAGCCACCCCTCCATGCCCTGGCTGCTCTGATGTTTGCTGTTCACCGAGTCATTGTCCTCCTTCATTACAGACTCATCTGGTCTAACCTATCCTGCCCCTTTTTTGCCCTTAGAACATGCCTATGGAGCCACTTCATGATGGGACCATCTCTCCAGGTCACACTCTGGCTGAGGCTGCTCTTCCAGCAACCTGTGCAGCAGCAGAACCAGATTCTTCCCCGTCATGAACCGGGGAAACAAATAGGTGTGTTCCTCCATGCTCACATTATTCTTTCACAGGGAATTGCGTAACAGCCCACAGAGGCATGTCCCTACCACCAGAACGCCTATTTGTACTGCAGAAGATTGTGGCAATCCTGTTAGTCCTGAACATGCCCTCTGGCAGCTTTCCAAAGGGATGGAATCATGGAATCGCAAAACCATGGAATCATTTAGGTTAGAAGAGACCTTCAAGATCATCAGGGCTCCCCGGTTCAAGACAGACAGGAACTACTGGAGAGAGTTCAGCAACGCTTACAAAGATGCTGAGGGGCCTGGAGCAGCTCTGTGAAGAAGAAAGGCTGAGAGCCCTGGGGCTGTGGAGCCTGGAGAAGAGCAGCCTGAGAGGGGATCTGAGCAATGCTCAGCAAGAGCTAAGGGGGGGAGGCAAGAGGATGGGGCCAGGCTCTTTTCAGCAGTGCCCAGCAAAAGGTCAAGGGGCAATGGGCACAAACTGGAACCTAGGAGGTTGCATCTGAACGTGAGGAGACTTCTTCGGTGTGACGGTGCTGGAACCCTGGAGCAGGCTGCCCAGAGAGGTTGTGGAGTTTCCTTGTCTGGCCGTTGTGATCCGGGGCAAGCTGCTGTGGGTACTCCTGCTTTAACAGGGAGCTGGACCTGGTATCTCCAGAGGTTCCTAGAGCTTCCACCCTGCTGATATTCCGGGCTTCCCTGATCATTGAGCCTAACCACTGACCCAACACCGCCAAGCCGCCACCGCACCTACACCTCTAAACACTGCAGGGACGGCGCCTGGGTGGGGCGAGGAAGCTTTTTGCCGCTTGCAGTTACCAATTCACTTCCATACCTCCACCCCCACGCCCCTTGCTCTCCGAGGCCAGAATCCAGCCCCCGGACACTGCTCTTTGTTCTTTCCCCAACGCGTAACCTTGGGTGTAACCTACACGCCGCTCTGGCCGGGACAGGCAGCCGGGGCAGGGGGGATGCCGGGTGCTGCCGGGGGTCTGCCGGATGCTGCCGGGGGGCTGCCGGGGATCTGCCGGGGGGCTGGTGCCTCCCCGTCGGGCGGGCGTTGCCGGCGGCGGTGGCAGCTGCGCGTCCCGCCCGCGGGGGGCCGGCCCGGGCGGGGCGGGCAGTCCCGGTAAAGGCGGCGCCGGGCGGGGGCCGCGCTCAGTGTGGGCGCTGCGCGCCGCCGGTCCGTGCGTTCTCCAACCTTTTTCGCATCCCTTCTACATCGGTTCCTCCATGGGGCAGCCGCGCCGAGCCTTCGGGACCCCTCCGCGCCGCCGCCGCCGCGACCTGCGTTAGGACGGTGAGTAGCCGGGGATGACGCTGCCGGCACCGGCTGGGGCAATCGTTTGTGGGGAGATCCGGGGGGTGGGGTAAGGGGTGTGATACGGAACCCGCCGTGGCCGGGACGCCTCCGCGGGAGTCCGCTGTGGGCAGCCGCCGGCCGGCCCCCGCTCCTGGGAGTCTTTTCAGTGGTTTCCCGGAGAGACGTGAGTGTGAGTGGATGGACGGACGGATCGGAGAGGGAACAGCCTTTGCACGGCTGTGGTGGGACCCGCTCCGTGCGTGATCTGAGTAGAATGGGTGGAAAAGATGGTAGTGGAGCGCTTGCAGCTTGGTGGGATAGTGGCAGGTTGCCCGTAGGCACGAAGGGGACAGGAGCTACGCTTAGGTGGGTCCCTAAGTGGTGAGGGCTTTGTCCTGGCTGTGGCTCCACTCAAAGGCTACAGGAGTCCCGCGAGGCTTCCATCCTGGAAGTGCGCACCCTGTTCTGCGTGCTTGGGAAAAGTCACAGGAGGACCACGGTCCTCAAATGATCTCCTCAGGTGCCTGAAAGAGGGGCTTGTGTCTTCACCTGGGCTGTGGTCAGCCTCAGTGCCTGGGGTTGGAATGAGGGAGGCTGGCTTGGCTCTGCTCCCATGGGATTTCACCCTGGATATGTGCTGGGCAGCTCTGGCTGCAGGGAGGGCTTGGTTGTGGGTGACTGGATAATGCTGGGACTGGGGTTTGAAGGAAAGGGGTGGGGTGAGAGATTGTAGCAGGGGAAAGGAGATGGGACAGAGCTGCTGCCATCATGGAGGGGGAGCAGGGAGGTGAACCAGCTCTCGGTGGGCTCTGCATCCCTGCCTAGGTACTTGTGTGTCCCTGCCTGCTGAGACATCCGCTGAGCAGTGCGGTGCTCTAGGGCAGCAGCTCTTGGATCCTTCCAGGTGAGCAAAGCAGGCTGAGGAATAATCGGCACCTTATCCAGCACCTGTTCCTTGCCTTGCTCCAGCACTGCTTGGGCTTGCAGTTCCCCCAGTCATTTTCCTCACCTGAGCAATGTCCTTGTCCCTCTTGCAGCTCCCTGAGAGGCGGGGCCGGCAAAGCCCGGGCTGCGAGGGATTAGCTGGGTACCATTTAATCCATCTCCTCTGCCTGCCAGAGGCTGGGAGCTATGAATGCCAGCAGCAACCAAAGCCTTGTTGACTTTAAGGCTCCCACCAGCCCATCTGAGCCATGAGAAACTTCAGGCTCCAGCAGAGACCTGGCTATTCCGGACTTGGCATAAATACTGTGCTCAGTCACTGTGTCTGCACTGAAGCAGAGTCAGCTGAATAATGACGCTCAGGGCCCGCGGGTGAGGAAAGAGGTTTCCAAACAAATGAATCCTAGTTGCACAGCAGGCAGGGGAGTCCTCGCCCCCCGGGAGGAAGTTTGTTTAGAAAGGCTTTGTCACAAACTGAAAATAACCTGGGTCCTGAGACTGGGAATGGTGTTGTCTCAACTAGCTGTGTCTCAGCTGGGTTCCATAAATGCACCTAAGGGTTTTGTGAGGGGTGGTTTGGACCTGGGTGTTTGGATGCCCTCAAGCAGAGAGGGGATAGATGCTAATGGTGGCCAGGAAAAGCGGGATGTGGTTGCTTTCAGAGGTGTCCATGTGGTTTCATTCTTGGTCTGGCTGCATGGAGCACAGCCAAGAGACTTCTCCTCTGGGTAGACGGTTTGTCCCAACCAGAGGGATGGAGAGGTGATGTCTGTTGTGTAGTCTCAAGGGAAGCTTATCTCTTCTGCTTGCAAGAGGTTTTAATACAGCAATATGGGCAGAAGAGCATCTCCAGGGACTGGCATTGCAGGGGGGCTGGGGTGGCTGTTGATCTGTGGGAGCATCAACTGCAGAGATGTTCAACGTGGACCGTTTCTGCCCCCTTGGAGCTGCTCAGGGGCTGGGGCCTGATCCAAAGAGAGATGTTTTGCTATTGTCCTCAGTGAGCAGCGAGTGCTGAAGCATGCAGAATGCCCAGGGTACCTCTGCAGCTGCCGTTCGCTTGTCCTGCAGCTCACCCAGGCTCCAAGTGTTTAACGGGGGTGGGTGGGACTGGGAGGGATGGCTCCTGTGTGCCAGCTGCAAGCATCACTTAGAGCTGCTTGGGTCATGATCTGTTCCTTGCTGTGTGCGCATTTGGTAGTGCCCTAGAAATACCCACACTTTGAAGGGGAAATGCTAAAAATCTCATCCAACAGAAGGACCCGCTGGTGCCTGCCATGCCACCAGCTACCCAGGAGGCTGCATGAGGACCTGGGGCTCACCTGAGCTGCCAAAAGTGAGAGAGACCACCAGGACTATGAAGCTGAGCTGCCTGTCTGCCTGGTGCTGTGTGTTTTGGTTTCAGGGCTTCCCCTATCACAGGAGGAAAAAAACAACACCAAGAAGCACACGTGCAGCAGAAAGATGTTGAGATTGTTTATGTTCTGCTTCTGGCCTGGTGCCAGGGGAACAGCTTGAAGACCTTGGCACTGCTGGAACAGTATTTATAGAAAGCAGGTCTTCTGGGGTTTGTATTTTCTGATGTAGGAATGTGCAAACAAGTCATGGGAGGAAGAGACCCAAATGCTGTTCCCCAAGTACCTTGGGACTTTCTCCAGAGCAGGAAAAGCAACACTTAAGAGGTGGTGACCAGGTGTGCCTGCTGTTTCCTGCCTTCCCTTGGAAAACATGGCTTTGGGTCTGGAGATCACAGGCCAGCACGTGTTTGCTCCACGTCTGAAGAACTCTTGCTTGGAACACTAAAAGATGTTCACAAAGACCAGCCCAGCAATCACCAGAGACAGTTTGATGGCTCAGACACGAAGGGAGATGATAAATGACGCTCTGGTCGGCTTGGGTTTCTTGTGATTGTGAAGCTCTTTGCCGTCTGGAAGGGTTAATGGGTTTCAGGGTGTTTCAGTGCCCATCTGTGGTGACAGATGGAGAGAATGAGACTGGGAGATACGCTGGGTCTGTGCTGGGGAACCCACCACACGAGCCTGTGCTGTTCCCACAGCCCTAGTTCTTGGGGCTCTGATAAAAGCCTCATGGCAAACGTTCCCTTAGGGTCTCACCCTGCAGCTGCATTTCTCATCCTCCCCCTGAGAGGGAGGTTAGGCCAAATCCAGGAATGGCTTTTGGTCCCTCTATGCAAAACAGGCTTTCACTGAGTGTGTTTGTGCACTGCTTTTGATGGGAAGTCCTCACCTAGGCTGTCCCTGACTCATCTACATCAGACCTCGTGTAGTGTGCTTTACCCAGCTCATCTAGTGGGACAAAGCCAAGGACCCTAAGGGATGTCCACAGCCACCAATGGAGTAGGTAAGGAAGCTGTAAGCCAGGTTCATAGTGACCACCACTATGGTTGTGGGGAAGGATGGAGGAGACATCTGCCACCAGAGAGTGGGAAATTGTTGAAAAGATTGTGGCTGAGTTTAGTGTTGATACTGAGAGACTTCTGCTGCTGGTCACCTTCTGAACCTGTGGGGCTGAAATTGGTCGTCAGGGACAGAGTGGAGGCTACAGTCCTGCAGTGGTTCCTAAAAGTTTTGGTTTGGGATGTGGATGAAGGTAATGTAAATCAAAGGCACAGAGGATGAGGAGAAAGCTGGTGGTTTGGTAGTTCTGGCCTCCTGGAGAGGGCTATCAGCAGGATGAGCTGATGTTGAGTGAGGTGCACACTGGAGTGTCAGCTAGAACTGGCCACCAGCAACCCAAAGCTTTGTTTAATGGGATTCTGTGTTTTACAGGGAGATTAATTCCCTGTTGCAGCTGCCTGCTGCTGCCCACAGGACAGAAATCCTGCCTTTTCTCATTAAAATCAGGCAGCACATCAACTGCCTGGCCTGAGGGGAAGGAGTGGGCAGCTGCAGGCAGAGCAGCACTCAAAACCTTGCAGCCCTTTCATTTTTACCAGTGTCCTGCCCGGGCTGAGAAAGTAAACAGCCTGAGGCTGTGTCAGCAGCTGAGCGAGAGACCCGCAGAGAAAAACCACAAGTCTTCAGGAAGCTGTGAGTGACTCAGCCAGTGGCAGTGGCTGCCTACTACATCTCAATTCAGCACCCCATGATGGCAGCAGAAGTGCCCTCTGGAGCGGTACCATCTTAGGAGTGAAGTACAGACCTCTGGGTGCTGGTTCTCAGTGGTCATGGGAAGACTGGAGAAGCTTTTCCAGATGTCAGTGTTTATTTGAGCCCTGAAACCACTCCAGCCCCTGTTGGGTGCTGCAGTCTCTTTCTGGGCTCACCACTGGAGGAGCAGATGGCTGTGACAAAGAGCAGGTGGCTTCCCAAGGGGGTCGGCCTGTGCACACCATGCTCCCTGTCCCATCTCCCTATGGCCAAGAAGGTGCTTTGAATTCACTGTCCTGGCTGTCTCACTGTGGCTTGCTATGCAGGGCATCTACCCATTGAGGGTAGTCCCGTGCATGGTGTGGCTGCAAAGCTGGGGGAGATCACAGGCTCACAGGATGTCAGGGGTTGGAAGGGACNCCCTCAGTATCCCATTGGCCTTCTTGGCCACCAGGGCACATTGCTGTCCCATGGAGAACTTATCTACCAGCACTCCCAGGTCCCTCTCCACAAGGTTGCTCTCCAGCAGGTCACCTCCCAGCCTGTACTGGTGCAGAGATCTGTGGGAGATGTCTGGAGCACAGCATGGGTGCAGATGCTCTGCAGGCTGTTTCCTTAAGAAGCAAAACATTTTTAAAGGTCCATGACTTCAGGTCTCGCTGGATCCTTCTGTTGAAGGATCTGTGTCCAGTTTTGGGCTCCCTAGTTCAAGAGAGGCAGGGATCTACTGCAGAGAGTCTGATGGAGAGGTACAAGGACAGTTGGAAGGTCTTGAACATCTCTGCTATGAAGAGAGACTGAGAGCCCTGGGGCCATTTAGTCTGGAGAAGAGAAGGCTGAGAGGGGATCTGATCAACTGCTATACATATGAGGGGTGGGTGTTAAGATGAGGGTGCCAGGCTCTTTTTTGGTGGTGCCCAGTGATAGGACAAGGAACAGTGGGTACAGGCTAGACCACAACCTGTACCCACCAGCTCTACCTCAGCAGGAGGGGAAACTTCTTTATGGTGAGGGTGCTGGAGCCCTGGAACAGGCTGTCCAGAGAGGTGGTGAAGCTTCTTTCTCTGGAGACTATCAAGATTCATCTGGATATGTTCCTGTGTGCCCTGCCCTAGGTGATCCTCCTTTGGCAGGGCAGTTGGACTTGATCTCTGGAGGTCCCTTCCAACCCTTAACATTCTGTGACTCTGAATCTTTAGCTGCCTGGCACATCATTCTGGGTAGATGTTTAGTGTGTTCCGTGGGGGTAGATATGTGAGCTACTTTGTCACAGAGAGGAAAAGGAAGCTCCAAAACCACAGCACTGAGTCCAGACAAGTTGGATGGTGGAGTTCACTTTGTGTCCTAGGAAAAGAGAAATAAATTACTGTAGAAGCTGCTTAATAGCAATGAAGAGCACCCAAACTTCTCTTTGCAGCGAGCGACAGTGGAAGCCTGCCAGGAGTCAAAGGCTGAACAGGTTTGAAGACTGTAGACCATCTGTCTGAGCACTCCCAGGTTGTTTTCATGGTGAGTGAGAAGAAAGTGTACCAGCATTGCCAGTGAAGTCTCTGGAGGTGCTGGGCACAGATCTGGCATGCTTTGGAACAGCAAGCAGCTATGGTGAATCCTCCCTCCATCCTCCCCCACTGCCCTGCCTAGTTCAGCCCAGTGCTCACTGGGGCATATGAATGTGTTCTTGCCTTGTCCTATCATGAGGTCAACAAGTCCCTTCCATGAGCTGTGGTAGTGTCCACTGCTTAAATCTCCAGACAAGTAGGCTGGATTAGTGGTTGGTGGATGGAGGAACCCTAAAATCTTGGAATACTTTGGGTTGGAAGGAGCCTTAAAGACCGTTTAGTTCCAGCCCTCATGCCATGGGCAGGGACACCTCCTACTAAGCCAGATTGCTCAAGGCCCCATCCAGCCTGCCTTTGAATGCTTCCAGGTGTGGAGCCTCCACAGCTGCTCTGGGCAACCTGTTCCAGTGTCTCACCACCTATGCGGGGAAGATTTTCTTCCTAATGTCTAATCTAAATCCATCTTCTTCCAGTTTGAAGCCATCGTTCCTCATCCTGTCACTCCATGCCTTTGTAACCATTTCCTCTCCAACTCTCCTGTAGCCCACTTCAAATACTGGAAGGTTGTTTCACAGCTTCCCCAGAACTTCCACGTGTCCAGTCTGAATGACTCCAGCTTGCTCAGGAGGGGTGCTCCAGCCCTCAGATCATCTTTGTGTCTCTCCTCTAAATAAAGCACTTAAGTGCGTCTCCTCCTCCAGCCAGTTAATGCCCTGCTCTACATTGCTGTGCAAACCAAGTGTGCTTTGTGATTGCCTGCAAAGACTGTGAGGAGAAGAGCTCAGCTTGCAGTCCCCAAAGCCATGGGGACATTACAGGTCAGGGCATGGGGGCAGGGTTGGCAAGACCTGGCACTTTAGTGTCCTGAGTAGGGTGCTGTGCTCTAGACTTGCTAGTAGAGATATACACACATCTACTGCTGGTGTTGCTGAAGCTTGTTGCATTCAGCTGCCTGAGACTTGTGATTGCAGAAGGTCCTGAAGCAGCCCCTGATGGCAGGGATGAGACATCTGGCAACCTAAGGCCTTGATGTGTTGGCACTGGTGCCACTAGCACTTTGCTTGCTGGGCACCCCCACTGCCACCTCCTCCCTGGATACAGGAACCTGGCAAAGGTCCCAGGGTGCGATTTGGTGAGAAGGACTACTCAGTAGAACCTCTATCCTTTCTTTCCTACAGCTTGCAACAAGTGAGGTGGGGACAAAGAGCTCCTTGGCTGTGGGACCTCTCAATGCTTCTGCTGTTCTCCATCTGATCAAAGGCTGTTGATGCTACATGCTGGTGTCAAGATGTGATGGTTTGGGAGTTACCTGCTCCCCTCCCCGTCTGTGAAAATCACCCAGACTAGACTCAGCTGGCTGGAAGTTAAGGAGTGAAGCTTTATATTCACAGCTTAGTACAATAGACAAGCAGATAGTCACAAAATATTAAAAAATATACACAGAAATATACAAATTAAAAGTAATGCAGAAACACAGTCCCCCTCCCAGAAATCAGAGTCCCCAGGAGGGACTCCCAGCTACCCTTCCACTTTATTTCCACCCCTCTACCTTAGCCCAGGGTCTGCCTTGTGTGAGGTGAGTTTGGAGGATCAGCAAGGGGGTTAGAAGCAGAGTGATGAGTTGGGTTAACAGCAGAAGCCCAGGGAGAAAACACAGACACCAACTCTGACAGAGAGAGACACTCTGTTATCTATGTTTGTGTCCTTGCTTTTATACACCTCAGCAAGCCTATGAGTGAAGCAGACATCAACATTGTTTGCTTTTGACAGCCTATAGGCTAATTTTTCTCATTAAAATATTCCAATTAGCCTCAAACCAGCACACCACCCCTTGGTCTTCTCTGCTGTAAAGAGAGAACTCTTGCTCGACCTCTCAGCCTGGTGTGTGTCCTCTGGGGCTGTGACTGAGCAGAGCAGGTCTGTAGGATGTAGCTTGCCTGTGCCCAGCAGAAGGAAAGGGAACCCCTTTCCTTGCAGCTTGTTGTCTTGCTGGTTTATAATCCCCAGGGCTGACTCTGTGCTGTGGGGTGGGCAAAAGGATCCATTGCTTGGGTTGGGGAGGTAACTGCTGGGATCAAGACTTTGTCTTGCTCATCCATACAAAAACAACCCAAACGTGGCCTTGTTTGTATTCTAGGCTCCTCCTATGGGAAGAAGTAAACCATCACACCAAGTAGGCTCATAGACTCAGCAAGGTTGGAAAATACCTTTAAGATTGACTCCAACTGTACCCCAACTGCCATCACCACTAAACTATGTCCTGAAGCACCACATCTACATGTTCCTTGAATGCCTCCAGGAATGGTGACTCCAGCACCTGCCTGGGCAGCCTGTTCCAATGCCTGACCACTCCTGCAGGAAAGAAACTTTTCCTAATGTCCAACTTAAACCTCTCCTGGCTCAGCTTAATCCCATTTCCTGTCCTATTGCTGGTTGCTTGGGTGAAGAGACCAGCACCAGCCTCACTGCAACCTGCTTTCAGGGAGTCATAGAGGGCAATGAGGTCTCCTTTTAGCCTTCTTCTCCAGACTGAACAACCCCAGCTCCCCCAGCCACTCCTTGTATGATGTCCTCCAAACCCCTCACCAGCCTTGTTGCCCTTCTTTGGGCACCCTCCAGGACCTTCATAATGAATCCCATCCTGAAACTGGCATCTCTGGGGTATGGCTGCCAAAAAGAGGGAGCTGTGGAGAATGATGGGTTGATACTGCTCTCTCCAACTGTGAAATACTCTCATGCTGCTCTGGGGACAGACTGTCTCTGTGTGTGATCCTCCCTGTGTCCATGGTGGCAACCAGCAGACCTGTCACCCATCAGAGGCACTGTCTATGTCAGTCTCCTTGATATCGTTTCCTTCCTTTGTGAGGAAAGCTTTCTGAAGGGTGCTTGTGTGCCAACTGCTGATAGAGCAGGTTAGGAAGCCCTGGAGGAAGGTCAGGATGAAATGCCACACAGCTCTCTACAGCCAGGGAAGGGAGCAAGCCTTGTTGATCTGGGCAGGGTTCAGGCTTGACAGCTCATGCATAAACCAACCTGCACACACAGGCAGGCTGCTGCTCGCACTGACTCTGCTTCCCCTGGCTTAGCAGCAGAGAGAAGCAAAGTCAGGCTGATGTTGGCTCCTGGGGAGGGTGTGAGGAAACCCACAGGTTCTTTAGGGCTGTTTGACCCAAGAAACACATCAGTGAATCGTAGAATTGGTTTGTTTTGGAAAAGACCTTTAAGATCATCAACCTAACACCACCATGGCCGTTAAACCATGTCCCAGGGTGCTGTGTCCATACGTTTCTTGAACACTTCCAGGTGACTCCATGACCTCCCTGGGTAACCTATGCCAAAGCTTGGCCATTCTTTCCATAAAGAAATTCCCCTCTGCCTTCCTCTCTGTGTGACAGCAGGCTGAGCTGAGCTACTTTGGTGTAAGCTGGCCAGGAGCATCTTCTGAGAGCAGCTGGTGTGTGGTGGTACTGATGTGAGGTTCTGTAACAGTGCTTTCTCCTGCTAGCAGGCAGTGACCGTGGATGGGGAAAAAATGATGTCATCACAGAATCCCAGTGTGGTGGGGGTTGGAAGGGACCTCTGGGGATCATCCAGTCTAATCCCACTGCTCAAGCAGGGCCACCCACAGAAGCTTGTCCAGGATCACAGTGGCCAGGGGGGTTTGGAATCTCTGGAGATGGAGACTCCACAACCTCTCTGGGCAGCCTGCTCCAGGGCTCCAGCACCTTCACAACAAAGAACTTTTCCCTCAGCTGGAACCTCCTGGATTCCAGTTTGTGCCTGTTGTCCCTGGGCACCACTGAGAAGAGCCTGGCCCTATCCTCTTGCCCCCTACTCTTTAGGTTTTGCTGAGCATTGCTCAGATCCCCTCTGGGGCTGCTCTTCTCAAGGCTCGCCAGCCCCAGGGCTCTCAGCCTTTCCTCCTCACAGAGCTGCTCCAGGCCCCTCAGCATCATCATGGTCTCTGCTGGATTCTTTACAGTAGTTCCACGTCACTCTTGAACTGGGGAGCCCAGAGCTGGCCCCAGTGCTCCAGCCGCGGTGTTGCACGGGCAGAGGAGACTGTCCCTCAATTTTACTTCGTTCGCCCCAGGAGACAATGCCATGCTGAGCTTGTTGTGGCTCAGGCTAAGGAGGGCATTTCTACCTCCTACACACCATATGTAATGGTCTGAGTGCTGCTCAGGGGTCCATAGTTTCCCTCAGCAGCATGGGGGTGTCACGAGCAGGAGTTGGGCTGGCTCTGGTGGGCTCTGGAGCTTGGGCCATAGGTTTGCTGTTTGTGTAGAGCTGAGAACGCGGAGGTGTGAGAGGTTAAATAGCTTGGTCCTGCCTGCACAGAGCGGCAGCGGCGCCACCAAACCTGTCATCTCTTGTTTTGGCTTCCAGCCGCGATGCTCTGCTGCTAGAGTCTAGTTCTGAGCCTGAGGGCAGAGCAGGGTTTGCCTCCCAGTGCTTCACTGCGTGAGAGAAGGATGCTTGTGGCTCCTTCTCCTCCTTGGGCTGCTCACTTCTGGGGAGGATACTGCAGTTTTGGGGGTGCTGTAGTTCAGCTCTGAGGAGGAGGATGCAGTTCTTCAGGGTGCTGCAGTTCGGTTCTGAGGAGGATGCTGCAGTTCTGGGGGTGCTACAGTTCAGTTCTGAGGAGGAGGATGCAGTTCTTCAGGGTGCTGCAGTTTAGTTCTGGGGAGGATGCTGCAGTTTTGGGGATGCTGCAGTTCAGTTCTGAGGAGGGTGCTGTTTTGGGGGTGCTCCAATTCAGTTCTGGGGAGGATGCTGCAATTTTGAGGGTGCTGCAGTTCAGTTCTGAGGAGGACACTGCAGTTTTAGGGATGCTGCAGTTCAGTTCTGAGGAGGATGCTGTTTTGGGGGTGCGGCAGTTCAGTTCTGGGGAGGATGCTGCAGTTTTGGGGGTGCTGCAGTTCAGTTCTGGGGGGGATGCTGTAGTTCCAGACCCTGTTGCAGTTTAGTTTTTTGGGGAAAAGCTCTTGTTCTGGGGGTGCTGCAGTTATTGGGGGGTGGGGGGAAGTTGACCGTGTGTGTGCTGTGTTTCTGAGGGTGCTGCAGTTCAGTTCTGAGGGAGATGCTGTGGTTCCAGGGCCTGCTGTGGTTCATTTTTTTGTGAGAAGTTGTTGTCCTGGAGGTGCTGCAGATCAGTTTCTGGGGGAATGCTGCAGTTTTGGAGGTGCTGCAGGTCAGTTTTGGGGGAGATGCTGCAGTTCTGGGGGCACTGCAGTTTAGTTCTGAGGGAGATGCTGCAGTTTTGGGGAGGTGTTGTGGTTCTGAGAGTGCTGAGGTTCAGTTCTAGGGAGATGCTGTAGCTTCAGGGGATGCTGCAGTTCAGCTTTTAGGTGATGCTGTCATCTTGGGGGTGTTGCAGTTCAGTTTTTAGGGGGAAGCTGTGGTTTTGGTGGGGGGATGCTGTGTTCTGGGGCTGCTACAGTTCAGTTTTTTGGGGTGGAGGTGCTGTCCTTCTGGGAATGCTGCAGGTCAGCTTGGGAGTGTTGCTGTTGTTCTGGAGGCTGCTACAGTTCAGTTTTTTTTGCGGGGGGAGGTGCTGCAGGTCAGCTCGGGGAGGGCGTTGTTGTTCTGGGGGCTGCTGCAGTTGAGCTGGGGGTGGGGGAGATGCTGTCATTGTGGGGGTGCTGCAGGCCGGTGCTCCACAGTCAGGCTCCCCTGAGCTGCCCCACGAGTCAATTGCTGGGATTTTTTTTTTCCCAGGTTTTTTTTTGTTTTTTTGTGAATCAGCAAAGCTCCACCAGCAGCTCTTTAGAAGTTTCACTCTTCTAAATCTGTCTCCTGGCTCCTGTTGGTCCAACAGAGGGAATGTTGCATCTCACATTTTTAGCTTTAACCTGTTGCTATGGAAACCACAAAAGGTGCCAGTGGGGGGAGGTTTGTTGGTTTTTTTTTGTTTTTTTTTTTTTTTTTTGCCACTTGAGGATAGGCTCTACCAAGTAGTGAAAGTATGGGTTTTGTTGGGAGGCTTCCTGCTCAGCAGCTGCCCCAAGCCCTTCTGCAAGGCTGGGCTGATCCCAGTCGAGGAAACCACCGGGGAGGGGTGAAGCCGGAGCTGTAACTGTGTGTGCCGAAGGAGGAGGGCTCAAGACTGACCAAGTGGAGGAAGGATGCATTGCCAAGCTGCAGAGCTGGGGCTGGGTGATGTGCAGGGAGGTTGTCCAAGTCCTGCAGAGAGAGTCAAGGGGGCAGCAGTGTCTTCCACAAGAAATGGTCAACCTTCAAGCAGGGAGTCTGGGACAAACTGCTGCACTCTCCCCCGAGACTGATAGGAATGCCAAAAGGCTGCTCTGATCAGGCAGCCTGAGCTGTCTGGCTTCACCAGAGATTGTCAGGACCCAAAGCAAGCCCATGGAAATCAAACCCTAGCTGTGATTTGTCTATTTATAGAAAAATAGTATACACTGGAGTTATTAATCAAGGGAAGGAGTTTCTCTTCCCCTTCTGCTCTGTCCTAGGGAGGATACAGCTGGAGCACTGGGGCCAGTTCTGGGCTCCCCAGTTCAAGAGAGACAGGGAACTACTGGAGAGAGTCCAGCAGAGACTACAAAGATGCTGAGGGGCCTGGAGCAGCTCTGTGAGGAGGAAAGGCTGAGAGCCCTGGGGCTGTGGAGCCTGGAGAAGAGCAGCCTGAGAGGGGATCTGAGCAATGCACAGCAGGAGCTACAGGACATGTGGGGGGCAAGAGACTGGGGCCAGGCTCTTTTCAGTGGTGTCCAGCCCCAGGACAAGGGGCACAAATTGGAGCCTGGGAGGTTCCATTGAATGTGAAGATAAACTTCGATGTTGTGAGGGTGCTGGAACCCTGGAGCAGGCTGCCCAGAGAGGCTGTGGAGTCTCCTTGTCTGCAGAGATTCCAACCCCACCTGGGCATTGTGATCCTGGGCAAGCAGCTGTGGGTGCCCCCTGCTTGAGCAGGGCGATTGACCTGGGTGATCTCCAGAGGTCTCTTCCGACCCTCACTATGCTGCAGTTCTGTAATAATCTAATTTATTTTTAGTTATAAATCATGCATATAAGCAACATCCTCTCCCAAGATGTGGCTGTGACCATGTGCTGTGGGCACTACTCTGGGACATGCTCTTGGTGTCAACCCAGCTGCTGACTAGTGGTCACTGGGGCCATTTCATACCAGTCCTGATTTACATCTCTGTCGTGCAAGCAAGTTTCCTTGCTTGCAGGAGGAGTCTGTGAGCATGGGACTTGGGAAACATCCTGCCTAAAGCAAGAGGCAACCTCTCTGCTTAATGCAAATGTATTTGTCTGCCCTTTCTGCCCTCTTTGTGCGTGCCCAGACTGCACATCTGGTCACATCGTGACAGGCTATGGGAGGAGAGGAACCCTTTGTTTTCTACCAAAATGGAAGAAAAAACATATGTGGTGGTGCTTGGGGCTTCCTGCAGCAGGTGTCCTCAGGCTAGGGCTGCAGATCCTCCCAGAAAATGGGTCAGGAGCCTGCCTTTGGGGTGCTGGAGTGGCCTCCTTTGTTTCCTCTTCCGTTTCATAGTGGTGGAGATGGTAGTGGTTTGCAAAGTTGCAGTGGCTGTCTGATTGCTGATGAGAAAATGTTCTGGCTGCAGATGCAGTTCATCCTCTTTTGGGGGAGGATTCATCATGGCTGGCTTTGAAGTCCCCCTCTTGGTGGTGGAATACAGAGGGATGTTGTGCTCCTGTGTGACTGAGGGGACCAGATCCCCCAAGCTGTACTTCCTTATAGTTTGCTTTGGAGTTCTGGAAAGGGATGGAGCTGGAGAATTTTGGGGCTGAAGACAATCTGGGGGAGGTTTGAGGTTCTGAGGGGGAAAGAAATACCAAGAATCCCCATTTTCCCATGATGATCCAGGAATCAACCTGCAGAAGAGAAGGCTCCAGGGAGACCTAACAGCAGCTTGCCAGTAGGTGAAGGGGGCTACAAGAAGGCTGCAAAGGGACTGTTTGCAAAGGCTTTCAGGGACAGGACAAGGGCAATAGTTTGAAATGATAGAGAAGCAGATTTAGATTGGCTGTTATCAAGTTCTGCACCACAAGGGTGCTGGAACACTGGAACAGGTTGCCCAGGGAGGTGGTTCAAGCCCCATCCCTGGAGATATCCAAGGTGAGGCTCGACAGGGCTCTGGGCAACCTGATCTAGTTGAATATGCCCCTGCTGACTGCAGGGAGGGGTTGGACTGGATGACTTTTGGAGGTCCCTTCCAACCCAAATCATTCAGCAACATGTATCAGGGCTTCCCATTGATCCCAGGGTGACTTCCCATGGAGCTTCTTGGAGGCTGTGTCATTCCTCAGGTGCGAGGCAGATGAGATTCTGAGCTGCAGCAGCTTCTCTGCACACCCAGCCTTTATTACCCCCTTTGGCTGCAGGGCTCTCCTGGCTTTTCCAGGCTGCTCTTTTCCAGTAGCAAGGTTGGGGTCTGATGATTTTCTGCTGGGTCTGTGTGCACATATGAGTTTTATTTTTCCTCCTAATGTTTCCCTGTAGACATCATCTGCAGGACAGATGGCCTGCTAAGCTTCTGGGACTGTCTCCCACAAACACCTGCCTGAGGCAGCTGGGAAATCGAAGAGGAGTTCTTCTCTTTTATTCTCCTTAAAGGAACACAGCACCTCACCCTGACACACCTCACTTCCATCTCTCTCCGTCCTCCCAGCTCTCTGGGAGCCCTGGATGTTTGATGCTGGCACTCTGGGGTGGGTGCTGGCTGCTGGCTGAGGCTGGGACAGGACTGCTGGAGCCGCTGGGGAGAACGAGGACAGCTTTGGGGTGATGGATTGCTCCAGCTGGCCAGGCCAACAGCCTCTGTGGTGGGAGGAGGATGGAGGCATGGACTTGTATCCCAGTAATAGAATCATAGAATAGTTTTGGGTGGAAGAGACTTTTAAGATTCTAAAGTCCAACCTAGGACTGCCAGGCCACCGCTAAGCCATGTCTCTCAACACCACATGTCCATGGCTTTGAAAGCCTTCCAGGTATGGGGACTCTACCATACAGTCCTGGGCAGCCCATTCCAGGTATTGACAACGCTTTGCGGGGAGAAAGTGTTCCAAATACTCAACCTAAAGCTCCAGTGGTACAACTTGAGGCTCTTTGCTCTCACCCTGTGGGCTGTCCCTCGGGAGAAGGAGAGACCAACCCCCACCTGGCTCCAACTTGCTTTCAGGGAGCTGTAGAGAGCAATGAGGTCTCTCCTCAGCCTCCTTTCCTCCAGGCTAAATACTCCCAGTTCCCTCAGCTGCTCCTCACCAAGCGCTGCTCTCCAGACCCTTCATCAGCTGTGTTTCCCTTCTCTGGACCTGCTCCAGCATCTCAAGGTCCTTCTTGTAGCAAGGGGCCCAAAATTGAACCAATATTTGAGGTGTGGCATCACCAGTGCCAAGCACAGCGGGGGATGACCCCTGCCCTGCTCCTGCTGGCCACACTATTGCTGATGCGGGCCAGGATGCTGCTGTCCTTATCCAGCTGGACACAGGCTGGCTCATGCTCATCCATGGGTAAATTATTTATAATCCAGATGGGAGCAGCTGAAGCAGCAGATTGTAACTTGTGGCTGTGTATCTGCAACCAAAACCCTCCTCAGCACAAGGGATGGGCTGCTTGAGAGGCCTACAGGAGGCATCCTGTGTCGTGGAGAGAAACTTCCCTGCGAAAGGATGTCTGAAACCTCTGGGCAATCAAATCCTTCAGCTGGGCTGTGCCTTCCAGATGGTGTGGCTTGGCCCCAGGTCATGGTGCAAGGTGGTTGTGTGTGCACAGGGAGCTTGGGACAGTGGGGCTGCAGGAGAAGACCCCATCAAGGAGGGTGCAGGGCTGCCTAGGGGGTGCAGCTCTAAAGCAGGCAGAGGGGAGAGTTCAGGATGTGTGGGCAAGGCTTTGGTCGTTCTTTCCCGCAGCAGAAACAGGATGAGTAATGCAAATTAACTCTGACCATGTTGTCCCCTGCTTAGTGATGCTGCTGATCCCATCCATCTGATTTGTGGTTGCTGGGGCCATGTTAGAGACAGGGTTCCACTACAGGTGGTGGCCAGCTCTGCTCACAAACAGTGCTGGAGGGCATCTGGCCCAAAGCAGGATGTCCTGCCATAGGTGCACCCAAAGCTCACCCTGAGGGCTGCACACACCCTGTGGCAAGACATCCTGGTTTGGGCTTCGAGGCTTCCTTGTCTGTAGGAGGTGACCTGGAGGCACTCAGGGAAGATGCCTTTTGACATTTTGCTTTGCATGTTCAGCACATGTAGAGGCAGGGACCCTGCTGCCAGGGTGGTTGGGTTTTCTCTAGGGAGGGCACAGTGTCCCTGTGCCTGTTGGTGTTGCTGAAGGAAGTGGCAAGGCTGTGGCAGAGGCAGGAATGAACCTCTGGGAGGTTCCTGCTGGTGGTTCAAAGAGCCTTCCATCCTGGTGTTTGAGTGGGAAGGTTCTCCTGCTTGTTGCAGGTGAGGAACCTGAAACATCCTTGTTGCTGAAGTGTGCAGATGGTGCCAGACAGACCAGAAGCAGCAGCCACGGTGGTTCATTCCTAATTGTTTTTACTGCCTGAGCATCAGGTTATTTTTGGCTTGATCAGGTTTCATTCCCTGCAGGTCTCTGAGGCTTCCTGACCTGCAGAAATGGCTCTGGGAGAGTTTCTCTTCTCTAGGGTGGAGAACTCAGAGCCTTCATCTAGGACATGGGTTGCAATATATTCCTCCTGGCAAAAAGAAAACCCCAAAAAGTGAATTATTCTGTGGTTGTTATAAGAGTGGTTGATAGAGCAGAGCCTGTAAAGCTGCGTGCTGCAACTGGCAAGGAAGAGATCCACCAGGATATGGGGATAGTGATGGATTGCTGCAGCTGTCCTGAGGTCCTGATCATCCAGATCTCTGTTCTGGATAGAAATCAAAGCAGGGAGCTGGTTCAGTCACCACAGGTTTGGGATGTGCAGTTGCAGAAACAGAGAATCACAGATTGGTTTAGGTTGGAGGGGACCTTTCAAGGCCATCTAGTCCAAATTCCCTGCAGTCAGCAGGGACATCTTCACCTAGAGCAGGCTGCTCAGAGCCTGAACAACCCCACCTGGAATGGTTCCAGGGATGGGGTTTCTACCAACTCTCTGGGCAGCCTGGGCCAGGGTCTTGCCACTCTCACTGTAAAACATTTCTCCCTTTTATCTAGTCTGAACCTCCTCTTTTAGTTCAAACCTTCACCTCTTATCCTGTCCTAAAAGACCCTGCTCAAAAGCCTGTCCCCAGCTTTCAGATCAGCTCCATGAAGCACTGAAAGGTCACCATAAGGTCTCCCTGTAGCTTTCTCCAGGCTTGAACAATCCCAACTCTCAGCCATACTTACCTCACCTCTGCTTAAGTCTTTGTTCTAACAGTGGGCACAATGTGTTGGCTCAGGGACACCAGCTTGAGATGCCTCAAGCCAGAGCCTGACAGGATAGCAAGAGTCCTCTCTCTGGCCTGGATGCAATGGAGCTGAACAAACTTGTGGCCAGCTTAAATGTATAAACCTTTCACTCCTTATCCTGGCTCCTCGGCTCTGGTTCATTTCCTCATCCCCTGCCTGCAACTTGGAAGTGCCCTCAAACCCTTGGAGGGTTTCTTTCAGGTAAAAGGCTGCACCATGGATGGCAGTGCCAAACTTGCCAAAACAAGAGACAGTTAAGCAATAAGCAGCATTCCTGTCCCCAAGGAGCCATGTCCTCAGCAGTGGGCAGGGTAGCACCCATGGGCAGCAGCTTACTGAAGCTGCAGGCAGTCAGCTTCAGGTGCTTTCAGAGAACAGAGTCTGGGTGCCCTCCTGCACCTCCTTGGATGGGTATGGAGCCCTGGCTGCTGCAGCAGCATCAGATATGTGGTGGAGTCTCCCCTCTCCTGTGCTGCAGAGCTGCTCTTCCTTCCAGGCACCGGGAGGAGAGTGGAGGTGCTCGGGGAAGAGCTGTGGAGGTGGGGAGAGATGGAGCTGTCATTAGCATGCCACCAAGGAGGTTTCTTTGCACAACTGAGCAGCAGCACTCCAAACAGAGTGCAGTCTGCTGAACTCCTGAGAGAGGGCAACAGGCACTGCGAAGAAAAAGGATCAGGAGGGAAGGAAAAAAATCCCCACCTTCAACTGCAGAGAGAGCTGCATCGGGGGTAGGAGCTGCCTGCTTATGGTGATTGATCTGCGTGGCCCCTGGGATGGTCAGAATATGGATTAAGGAGAAAACCGTGGGAGGAGGAAGAGGAGAAGGTTCCTCTTTGAAAACGCTCAGGCTGATGGAAAACATCCTCTAGATTGTCAGTGTGTCAGGATCCATCAGTGTAAGTACAACATCTCCAGGTCCTCGGCACCCGCTGTCTGAGTGCCCCTGCATTAGCACTAATGCGTTCCTTAGCCATTGCTCATTAGCATTCAGCCTTCCCTAGGCTTTTGCTCTGGGAGATGGGGATGGTGAGATGTGGGCCTGGCTGGTAGGGACCAGAACAGCCTTCTGTGGTGGTTTTGTGGGCGCTTGCATCTGGCCTGCGCCGTCCTGGCTCCTGGCCAGTGGCTCACCACAGAACAGTGGAGATGCGTAGCGGGAAAGCAGTGCTGGTGGTGGTGTGGATCAATTTCCACCACCTCCTGTCCTGAGAGCAGCTGGCAAGACAAGTCAGGAGGGGAAATGTTCATCTTGTAGCCTGTGGTCAGAACTGCCTGCTAATGACAGAGCTGTTCAATGCTGTCTCCATTGATGAGTCATGGAGGCCTTCCTTCAATCTCCAGCACCTTCCTTTGCTTCTTGCCCTCAGAAGAGATTCTTTGGATATAAAGATACTGGGTTTGGGGGTTTTGCCTTCTTTTGTCGCTCCCCACCCCACCTCCCCACCCTCATCATCTCTCTCTCTCACTTTTTTTCCCCTTAGTCCTGTCTTCCCATCCTCTAACATTTCATGTAATTTCAGCATGGAGGGAGTTGGAAGGGACCCCTGGAGATCATCCACTCCCACCCCCCTGCTAAAGCAGGACCACTCACAGCAGCTTGCCCAGGAGCACAATGCCCAGCTGGGGTTGGAATCTCTCCAGACAAGGAGACTCCACAACCTCTCTGGGGAGCCTGCTCCAGGGCTCCAGCACTCTCACAACATAGAAGTTTCTCCTAGTGTTCAGATAGAACCTCTTGGGTTCCAGTTTGTGCACATTCCCCCTTGTCCTGTCACTGGGCACCACTGACAAGAGCCTGGCCCCATCCTCTTCACCTCACCTTTTAGTTCTTGCTGAGCATTGTTTAGATCACCTCTGGGGCTGCTCTTCTCCAGGCTCCACAGCCCCAGGGCTCTCAGCCTTTCTTCCTCACAGAGCTGCTTTAGGCTCCTCAGCATCTTTGCAGCCTCTGCTCGACTCTTTCCAGTAGTTCCCTGTCTCTTTTAAACTGGGAAGCCCAGAACTGGCCCCAACCCTCCAGCTGTATCCTCCCTAGGGCAAAGTCTTATCTCTGGCTTCTTGTTCTTGAGAGGCACAAGATGTGGGCTGCAGCATTTGGGGAGGGGACAGACAGATAACTACCTGGGATTTGTGTGGGTTTTGGCCTGGACGGGCAGCTGAGGGGGATGGTGTCTGGTGAGAGAGAAGAGGAAAGGCAAAGCCTCACTTAATGACTTTCATTCCCAGCCTGAGCACTGTTTAATTCCCCCAACCCCAGCTGGGAGATGGCCAGGAGGGGCTGTGCCTCAGACTGAGCTAAGCCAAGCTCTCTTTTGCAGGTCAGAAGATTTTAAAGCTGAATGCCCAGAGTGAAACCACACTGCTCTGATTTCCTTCTCTCCCTTCCTCAGCAGATCCTGGTGATGGTAGGACCAGCCTGAGATGAGCCACCCATAGGCGAGGTGGCCCCGCTGCCAGGGCTCCCTGCCCCTCGACGATGAGGACCCACCTGCTGGCCTAAGGAGCAGCTCCCGGTGGTGGTGCTTGTCTTCGCCTTTCCCCCAGAGTGGGGAAATTCCATGTGAGGGCTCAGATACTTCTCACACTCTCCTTGTGCCACCTGGCAGCCAAGGGCCGGGGGGGCAGAGAGCCACCAGCATGGCGGCGAAGCAGCCCCCCCCGCTGATGAAGAAGCACAGCCAGACCGACCTGGTGAGCAGGCTGAAGACCCGCAAGATCCTGGGCGTGGGAGGGGAGGACGACGACGGAGAGGTCCATCGCTCCAAGGTGAGGGGGGCCCACGCCATGCTGGTGGCAGTTGAGGCGGTGCCGGCTGCCGGCGTCGAGCTTCTGCAGCCTCTTTAGAAGAAAGAGGGCATCCAGCCCCCGGGGATGTGCAGTCGGGAGAGGAGAAGGCTGAAAGGGCATCCATGGGTACCAATGGCTGGGGGCCAGGAAGGAAGGGCCAGGAACAGCCTCTGCTCACTTGTGCCCTGCCATAGGACAAGGGGCAAGAAATGGAAACTGCAGCACAGGAAGTTCCACCTCAACATGAGGAAGAACTTCTTCACTGTAAGGGTCACAGAGCACTGGCACAGGCTGCCCAGAGACGTTGTGCAGTCTTCTCTGGAGCCTTTCCAGCCTTGTCTGGATGTGTTCCTGTGTGACCTGCGCTAGATTGTATGGTCCTGCTCTGGCAGGGGGCTTGGACTGCAAGATCTCCAGAGGTCCCTTCCAACCTCTAACATCCTGAGATCCTGTGAGAGTGTAGAGCAGAAGTCTTCTGAAGAGCAGCTGAGGGAGCTGGGGTTGTTTAGTCTGGAGAAGAGGAGGCTGAGGGGAGACCTCGTTGCTCTCTACAACTCCCTGAAAGGATGCTGGAGCAAAGTGGAGCTTGGTCTCTTCTCCCAAGGAATAAATGATAGGACAAGAGGAAACTCCAGCTGCAGCAGGGGAAATTTAGGTTGGACATGAAGAATAATTTCTTCCCTGAAAGGGTTGTCCCCAAAAAGGAGGAGATGCTGCCCAGGGCAGTGGTGGAGTCCCTACTCCTGGAGGGATTTAAAAGCTGTGCAGTTGTGGTGCTGAAGGACAGGGTTTAGTGGTGACCTGGCAGTGCTGGGTTAAGGGTTCGACTTGATGATGTTAAAGTTTTTTTCCAACCTAAATGAGTCTGTGATGCTCTGGAGGCTGTGGTGGTGCAAGCAGTGCTGCCTTTGAGCAGCCATGGCCCATGCAGCCTGCTTGGTGCACAGGAGCTGCCCAAAATTACTTTTCCTGGTAACTGGGTGAGCTCTGCCCTCAGCCTGCTTTAATCCATTCCTGAAATTGTGGAGACACCTATCAGCCAGCACTCATAAGACCATGGCACCACCAATGCCCACCAGCTGCTGCCTGGATGCTGCTGCAGCAGTGTAAGTGATGCCTCTCAGAAGAGGTATTGCAAAGAACCTGTTCCCTGAGGGCTTTGCTGGACCTTCCAGTGGGGTGTGGGATGCAAGTGATGTGGGGGACAAGAGCATGGGATGCTGGTAAGAGGAGAAAAAAGTTGATATTGACCCTGCCCCAGCCCCACACTGCAGGTGGCTGGACCTTGGAGCAGCAGAGGCTGCAGCTTCTGATGGAAATCAAGGTAGGGATGGGAACCAAGTGGTCACAGATCGAATCTCTTGCCTTGGTCTTCCTGTCAGCCCTCTTGGAGGGTTGGGGTGGGGGTGGTGCACGGGGTGAGGTGTGTAGTTTGGAGCTGGATAACGCTGCCTGCAGGCTGGGGAAGGGTCTGCTCAGTCACCTGGTGTCTTCCACTTGCATTTCAGATCAGTCAAGTACTGGGAAATGAAATCAAATTCACCGTGCGGGAGCCACTGGGGCTGAGGTAAGAAGATGCCAGGGCCACCCTGGAGCTGGCTTGTCTCAGGGCCCCCAGCCACAGCATGGCTGACACCACCTCTGCTGCTGCGCCAGCATTGCTGCTACCTGCGGGGGCTTCTCGGGGCCTGCAGAGCCAAACCGGATCTGCTTTCTTCCCCCTTGAGGTCTGGGACCAGCAACAGGGGGGTGGGACCCTCCTCTGCACCGTCCTCTTGGCAGGGTCAGCTCTCCCCTTGCTTGGCCGAGAGGGATTCCGACTCTGCCTCAGCCATGGAGGCTGCTCTGGGCAGTGAGGCTGGAGTGGGCAAGGTGTGCGGGGAGCTGAGTGCCCCCACAGCAGGCTCCTGGCTGCCTCGGCTGTGTGAGGAGGGAGGGTGAAGGCTGGTGATGGCCAGGGGTGCTTTGTGAAGTGTGGATGACGAGATCAGGATGTGCTGTGCTCACGACAGCTCTTCTTTCTTCCCTCTTCTCATGCAGGGTCTGGCAGCTGGTGTCCGCCGTCATGTTTTCGGGGGTGGCCATCATGGTAAGTGAGAGAAGTGCTCCTGGACACCACCAGCTCCAGACTGCCAAAGGTGTGCCCGGCGTGGCTCCTCAGCCGCTGGCATTTATCCCCCTCCCTGCCTCCTCCATCTGCTTTCTCTGGCGAGGCCTTTGCCCTCGTCGAGGCTCAGCAATGCACTGTGCCAGCAGTGTCCTTGGTGGCTTGTTCCCACCACCAGAGCCTGCTTCCATGATCAGAGTCAGAAACCACACAGCCTCAGGAGGAAGCCCTGAAGCCAGTAGCTGACACGATGGTGTTTGTGGAGAAGAGGAGACTGCAGGGAGACCTAAAGGGGACTGCAAGAAGGATGAAGAGAGACTGATTGCAAAGGCCTGCAGTGACAGGACGAGGGGCAGTGGCTTCAAGCTAGAGAAGAGTAGATTTAGATTGGCTGTTAGGAACAAGTTCTGCACCATTGAGGGTGGTGGAACACAGCAACAGGTTGCCCAGGGAGGTGGTTGAGGCCCTATCCCAGGAGATATTCAAGTGAGCCTTGACTGGGCAACCTGCTCCAGTGGAGGATGCCCCTGCTGACTGCAGGACTAGATGAGCTTTGGAAGTCCCTTCCAGCTCAGACCATTCTGTGGTTCTTGTATCTCCTTCATTGCCACTTTTCTGGCTTTCTGGCTCTTGGGTCTAGTCTCACAGAGGCTTGACATAGACATGTTTTGATGTGCCTGGCTGGTGCAGGCTGCTGAGTCTCTGCCTTGCCTCCGCCAGGCCCTGGCTTTCCCTGACCAGCTCTACGATGCTGTCTTCGATGAGGAACCAGTGAGCAGCAAGACCCCAGTCCGGCTCTATGGAGGAGCTCTCCTCAGTGAGTGCCTGCCCCATGGAGTTGGGGGATGAGAGGACAAAATGGCAGGAGTGAGGGCAAAGCCTGTGCCCAGTTGGGCAGCTGCAGCTATACAGCAGAATGCCAAGTTCTAAGTACCTGGCAGAGGACCCCAAGTGTCCCAGCAAAGGGAGGCTGGAGATGGGCTGGAAGATGGAGCAGCTGATGGAACTGGGGTTGTTTAGTCTGGAGAAAAGTAGGCTTGGGGGGACCACCTAGCTCAGTACAACTCCCTGAACAGAGGTTGGAGTGAGGTGGAGGTCGGTCTCTTCTCCCAAGGAACAAGGTTGCACTAGGGGAGGTTTAGGTTGGATATGAGGAACAATTTCTTGCTGTCAACCCCTGAAACAGGCTTAGTGGTGACCTGGCAGTGCTGGTGACTGGTTGGGCTCAATGATCTAAAAGGTCTCTTCCAACCAGAAGGATTCTATGGTATGCTGGGCTACCAGACCCTCCTCATGGGAGTTGGGAGAAGAGGAGGGGCAGGTGATGGCATCCCAGGAGGGGCCCAGAAGGTGACAGCAAAAGAGGAGAAGGTGAGAGGAGCCTGAAGAAATGGTCTGGGAAAGAAAATGGGGGACAGAATGAGACTCCCAGGGTCTGAGTAGCTCTGGATGCTGTGCTGCAGCCACAGGCACGACACCTTCTGGGTGCCCATCCAGGTTCCTCTCTGGGGCTGGGTGCTGCAGAGGGTGCTGGCCAGCAGCGGAGGACAGGCAGGTGCTGGCAAGAGGTGGAGGACGTTTTGGAGAGCGGGTGACAAGGGCCGAGAGCAGGCGGTGGGTGGTCTGCCCTGGCCAAGGCTCCTTCCCACGGCCTGCAGCAGCACCTCGCGGGGATGCTGGGTGGTGCAGCCCTCCCTCGGATGCAGAGCTCCATCCCTCCGTCCTCCCGTGGGATGCTGAACTGGGCCACCCGGGAGCAGGCGGGTGGGCTGCCCCATCCCACTGGTGCTTGGGCAGCTGTGCTCTGCTACCCCTTCCTCCCTGCCTCCGCAGGTATCTCCCTCATCATGTGGAATGCCCTCTACACAGCTGAGAAAGTCATCATCCGCTGGAGCCTGCTGACTGAGGCCTGCTACTTCGCTGTACAGTTCCTGGGTGAGTGTCTGCAGCCTCCTTGAGGGAGGAGGAGGAGGATGGAGAGGTGGAAGTGGGCAGGACAAATGGGCTGAGCTGTGAGATCCAGCACAGAGCAGGGCCTTGGAGTCCAATGGTTCAGACTGCAGGCTGGGGGAGTAGTGAGAGTCGTAATAGACTCAAGGTGCTGTCTGCCACTTGCGTGTCACAGCCACAGGGACACTTGGCCCCTGGGTGTCCCCATGCTGTGCCTAGCTTGTGCTGGAGATGGCTTCTTTGTTCTGCTGGGAGGTTACTTGGTCCCCCTCTCCCTTCCCCATGGAGCAGCCTCTGCCCTGGGCTGCTTAGGCACAGGGGAAACATTTTCCTCTGGCCAGTCATTTTTCTCCCTAAAAGTATCCTGGCATCATAGCCTGCACAGGTCATCTCCTGGAGTGGGCTGCTGGAGTGCTAGGGCTAAGAAGAGAAGACAGCAGCAAGCCACACCACAAAGGGAGGTGCCCGCTTGGACCCAAAGCACAGGGCTATGGCCCAGCTTGTTTCTAGGGAGCTTGTCTGTAAAGGTCCTGCACCTAGGTCAGGGCAGCCCTTGAGATCAGTGCGTGCTGGGGGATGATGGAATTGAGAGCAGCCCTGCAGAAAAGGACTTGGGGGTGCTGGTGGATGAGAAGCAGGATATGAGCCAATAATGGGCACTTGCAGCCCAGAAGGCCAATGGCAGCCTGGGCTGCAGCAAAAGAAGTGTGGCCAGCATATGGACAGAGGTGATTCTGCCACTCTGCTCTGCGAGAGCTCACCTGGAGTGCTGTGTCCAGCTCTGGACCCCTCAACACAGGAAGGACGTGGATTTGCTGGAGCAGGTCCAGAGCAGGCCACCAAGATGATCAGAGGGCTGGAGCACCTCTGCTGTGAAGGCAGGCTGAAAGAATTGGGGCTGTTCAGCCTGGAGAAGGCTCCAGGGAGACCTCATAACTACGTTTTAATATCTGAAGGGGACATACAGGAAGGCTGGGGAGGGACTGTTTAGAAGGGCTTATGGTGACAGCATGAGGAACAATGGTTTGAAACTGGAGCAGAGCAGATTTAGGTAGGGCATCAGGAGGAAGTTCTGCACAATGAGAGTGGGGAAACAACTGGAGCAGGCTGCTCAGGGCAGTGATGCAGTCCCATCTCTGGAGAACTTTTTAAAGCCACAGAGATGTGGTGCTGAGAGGCATGGTTTGGTGGTGACCTGGCAGTGCTGGTTGGACTGGATGAGCTTAAAGGTCATCCAGAAGGATGCCGTGATGCTACCTGCTCCAGTGACCGTATAGAGCAGGGGCTGCCCAAGAGTCGGGGGTGCCTTTACAGCAGGGGTTCTAGGAATTGAGAGCTCAGCATCCTGTGTGTCTGTGGCTGAGACTTCCAGGCCAGGGGTTGTTCCCTGTGTGTCTGAGCCTGTGCTGAAGGCTTCTACCTTCACCAGGCTCTGCGGGTCTTGCTCAGGCACCGCGTTAGAGGGCAGCAGCAAACAGCTTTTTGGTGCTCATTTGGCTGCATTGGTGCTTTCCTCACCCGGCTTCTCCTTCCTTCTCCTCCAGTTACCACTGTCTCCCTGGTGGAGAGCAGCCGGATAGCCACGGGTGCCGCACTCCTCCTTGTCAGCCGAGCCCTCTTCATCCTCATCAGCGTTTATTACTACTACCAAGTTGGCCGCCGTCCCAAGAAAGTCTAGTTCCTGGGCTTTGTGTCATGGGCAGGGTGGGAGAGGGGGGTTTGTATCAGTAATTTTGAGTTTACTTCAGTTGGGTTTTGTTTCCTTTGGGTTGTTTTGGGTTTTTTTGTTTTTTTTTTTGGGAGGGGAGGGTGTGTTAATCCCTTTTGGTTCTTGAGTGGTTTCCTTCTTTTCCACTTACCAGCATGAATTGGTGTGGGACCAGGTGCTGGTGGCATTGCCAGGTGAAATGGGGAGGGGAACCCCCCCACCCCACCCCGCTCCCTCTGTGGGAGGTGGTGAGGAGCAGTGGGAGGAAGGCTCAGGGAGGTCTGTGGGCCTGGCAGGCTCAGGGAAAAGAGCTGGTTTCCCCCCCAACCCAGGGATGGGGGGAACTGGCCTGGTGGGATCACAGGCTCCGAACCCGCTGGAACAAAGCACAAAACAAGACCAGCACATCGAAACCAAATCCCTGAGGAAGACAGGGAAGCGATGAAGGACTTGGCTAGTCCCTTTGGTCAGCCCTCCCCTGCCTGCTGGGGTGGCCCCTCATGTACAGCCCCTTCCCTTCTGAGACAGCACTGACTGTGTGGGGAGTTGGGAGCTGGACCTGCTTGGGTTCTGCTCTGCTTCCCTTGCTGCTGGATGTGCCACCCCCTGTGCAGAGCTTGCCAGGAGACAGAGCTGAAGACAAGGAAACAGCTAATTGAGCGCAAAGGTGTTCCCTTGCTTGGGATGTGCCATGAAGTTTCTAGGCTGGGGTTTTGTCCCCTTCACCCCAGAACACTTCCTACAGTTCACTGATGGTCGCAGCAGTGGTGGGCGAGAGGTGGCACCTATGAGGGAAGCAGGAGCTGGGGTGCTATGGTGGTTAGTAGGAGCAGAGCAAACATTGGTACAACTGCTGGGGTCAGGGAGCAGCCTCCAGAGATGAGGCCCAGGTGTGGGAGGTGGCATTCCAGCTCTGCCCATGTGCAGGCACCACAGCACCTCCGACTTGGAGAAGAGAGGACCAAAGTTTGTAGTATTAAGAGACTTAACTGGGATGAAGCACAGCAAGGAGCGGGGTGTCTGAAGGCAGCATTGCCTTCCATAGCTCAGCCAAGGACGGACTAAATGTGCCTCAGCATTCACTGGCCAACACCTCCTGAGCTTAACAGTGTTGGCTCCCCTGCTTCCTACTGCTTCTCTTGTGGATTATCCCTGTCCGTGGCTGGAGGTAGCACTTTTTCTTCTCCGTGGGACTAAAGCCAGAAGGTCTGCGTGCGGGATACGGACTTCTCCCTCATGCGCTCCCAGTGACCGGCTCAAAGCCTGCTCTGGAATGGAGCTGATGTCCCAGAAAAATCCCAGTAGGAAGGAGCCTACACAAACTGACCCAACAGCCCTCAGGCTGGTGAGACTGGGACCTCTGTCTGTTGCTGTCTAATACCTTTGTAGAGTTAGAAGAAGGTAGTGGGTAGTTGATGTTGTGTTAGTGCTTTCGGCATTTAGAAGCAGCTGCATAAACTCGGGGCACCCTGCGCATAGTCCCTGCTGGCCGTGCAGAATGGGTAATGGTGGCAGCAGTTGAATATTGGGAACGGTTGAGCCAGGAAACATCACAGCTGTGATTTATTTATTTTGCTCCTAAGAAGTTAAGTTGAACAGAGAGGCAACATCCACCAGCAGGCCAGGTTCTGGAGCCTCCCACCTGCCATGCTTCTTTCAACCTGTCCAGAATCTGGCCGTGAGCAACTGAAACTTGGATTTAGGAGGAGCCTTCCTCTTCTGGTGGAAGAGTTGGGCCTCTAGAAAAGAGGAAATGATCAAGTGCAGCCTGGGGAGCATGACAGATGGGACTTGAGTGGTGCTGGGTGTGGGAGCAGAAGCATGGAGCTATTGCTCTCACCCTGTGCACCGCCTGCAGGGGCAGCTGCGATGGCTTCACTTTGGCTGTAGTTGTTGGCGTAGGTAGGTGGAGCTTGGATTCATTGTGTTTTTGGGGGGGGGGTCACATGAATGTATACACAGACTGCTCGTTGGGGTTTCTTTTGGGGAGGGGGGGAGATGGTGGGAAATAATGTTTTTAGGAAAGACAGGTAAAATTGACCACAGCAGAAGCAACCTTGCAGGAGAAGAAAACAGGGAGGGTCTTCTTAAGGCTCTCCTTACATCTCTGTGGGCCACAGAGCATCAAGGAGAAATGGGAGAGCAGTTCTCTGAAGATTTCTGGATGGTTAAATCAGGTGGGAGGGTGAGGAAAGCAGTTGCAGCCTTCCAAAGGAGCTTTCACTCAGGTAAGGTCAGGTTCCTCTGCTCCCCTGCTTAGCAGGTGGCCTCTACAAAACATAAGACAAGGAGCCACCTCTGGTTTGGCCAGTCAACGTCGTCTGCTCCAACTTAAAGCAGAGAGGGCACATATTTTGTGCTGCTTGGAATGTGGAGAGATGAAGAAGTGGGTTTATTTTCATGCTTCTTGCTCCATCTAGCTGTAAATAGACAGTGTGGAGAGTTATGGAAGTGGACTGGGGCTCTATACATATTCAACAACTAAGTAAGAAGGGGGAAATGGGTGGTCTTGCCTGGGAATGGCTACAAAAAGGCAGGGTCCCTTCTCATCAGCAAGCTGCTGCAGGAGAGAGGTGGCTGGGCCCATTAGAGGAGACGAATTTATAGCAGGTGAGGCTTAGGAGGGAGTTTCTCAGGGTGGCTTGAAGATGAAACCCAAGAAAAGCACCAGAAACCAACTGTCTTTTAAATGGGGGTGTGTTCAGACCTGTGTCCCTAAGGACAGAAGCTCAGGCAGGTGGCAGCTGAAGGATCAAAAGCCTGAGGTGTCACTTCAGGCTCTGTCTCTGATCTGCTGAGAACCTCCACAAGCCTCAGTCTCCTTCTCTGTTAAGGGTGAGAGAGGCCTGGGACTGACACCATCTCCTGAGGGAGACTGCAGTGAGGTACCTGCACTTGTGTGATGTCCTGCAGGGCCGGGAGCGGTGTCCCCCCAGGCACAACTCAGGACTTAAGGCTGGGTTCTCAGCTGGAGACGGACCCAAACCCTTGCATTTACAAAGCCCTCACTTTCGAGGGTGGAGGAAGCTCATCGTGGAGGAAGCTCATCATCATCATCGTCATCATCTTTCACACAACTCCTTACATCACCTCTCCACCTAACCAATATCTGGCAAACAAGCTGGTGATGGAGGAGAGGCTGGGTCTGTCCTCAGCTGGTTTCTCCTTCCTGGTCAAGGGTTTTTACTTGGGGTGGGGTGGGGTAAGAATGGGACACTTCCTTCAGTTTATACCTCATTTTAGCTGCTGTTACCTGAATTTATTCTTTCTTCTCTGGTAAGAAAGTGGCTGTACTTCACACTAAGCAAATAGTGAGAAATTAAAGTCTTCACCCTCACAATTGCTTTTATTTTTCTCTTTTTTTTTTTTCTTTTTTCCCCTTTTTATATAAGAAATGCACATAAAATCCGTGCAGAGAGTGCTCCAGGCTTGTGTTCTGGTTTTATAATAAAAAAAAATGCAAACCAAAACAAAACCCCAAACCAACCCTAAACAGTGCCCTCCCCCCCCCAAAAAAAAAAAATTCTTTCAATATATAAAACCCAAACAGCCTTACAGTAGGGAATACAGGATAAATTAGCTCCACTACCTAATCATAAAAAGAACATTTACAGGTTTATTCTTAAAATAGATTTCCAACATTATTTCACACACAGCCCTTGGCCCTGGCAGTCCTGACAGTCACTTGGGCATTAAATACCAGCAGGACAGGTGGGGTGCATGGAGAGGAGGGGGTGCTGTGGGCAGAGGCTGCTCTACTGTGTCCATCCAAGGTGCTTGGGCAGCTCCCTCTGCTCCCCAGCCTGCCCAGCGTGAGCCCCTGACCCCAAAATACTCACCAGAGCTGTTTAGTCTAGACATGCAGCTGCTTCTCCTGCCCTCTGTCCTGCAAACCTGTACAGCAGAGGCAGCTGAGGAACCAAGGGGCAAACCCAACAACCAGACGTGGCTTTGGCCATACAGCCAGAGCTTGCTCTCTGCCCTTGCTTGGTTCATTAAATTCCATCCCTGGGGCAAATTCCTGCTGGAATTTCCTTTCTGAAGGACTTCCATGGGTCCTCTTGCATTTGCAGGTATCTTGGCAGCTCTAATAGGCGAAAGGTGTTACCGGCCTTTGGTGGGGTTTCAGACTGGGTTCCCAGGGGCACGCTGAGCAGCTGCAGGAGAGATTGGAGTCTTCCAGAAAAAGGAGAAACTGCTGTGCAGAGGCTGAGATAACAGGAATGACAGAATCATTTTGGTTGGAAGAGACCTTTAAGATCACCAGGTCCACCTGTTAATCCAGCACTGCAGGATCACCCGCACTAAACCATGTACCTCAGCACTTTTAGAACTACAGGCGGAGAGGGAAAGCGAGACAGCCAAGAGCAGACAAAGCAATGAGTCCGGAACTGGGAAAGCCAAAGAGAAACAAGCCAGGAGAGACCCTGTTTCAGGCTCTCATAGTTCTCCCCCATCTCACTGGTGGCAACGAAAAGGTTTCTTTGGCCTTCAGCCACCCACCATGCTCACCTCCAGCTAAATTATCACCTCTGCTGCCGGCTCTGCTCCTCCCTTGGGAGCCACCCTCCCAGAAGAGCAGCTGCCACCAGCTCCTATGGCAGAAGCAGCACAAATAAGCTCACCTTCTGCTCGGGCTGTTTGCTGCAAGGAGCTGCAGCAGCTTCTCTGCAGCACAGCACCTGCTGTCGGGCACAAAGGCTGCTGGGCTTTGGCCAGCAAAACTGAGTTCCTTCATTAAACTACAGACCAGAAGTTAATGCTAAAACACCTCATTAAAAGAAGGTCCAGTGGAGGGGTGGGGAACGCTTCAGCAAAGTTTTGTACAAGGTTTAATGAATCATCTGAGGCTGCTCAGCAGCCCTGGATGCCTGTTTTGAGGCTGGAGTATGCTGAGTATGGCATGGGGAGGGAGTACAGCGCTGCCCTCCCAGGTCCTCCTGACAAGCAAGATGTTCTCAAATGAAGTCTGGAAAAGCTCTTAGTGCCTCATTTCTGCTTCTTAGCATCCTGATTCTTCAACTTGTGTGTTTAGCCAAGTGCTTGGCTGTTCTGGACCAGGATTTCTCCCGCTTTCCTCCTTTCCCTGCAGCCCGCAGCAGTGCCACTGGGAGAGCTCAAGGGCCACAGTGAAAGGGAACAGCCATTCAATGTAGCTGCTGCTGCAAAGCCAGGGCAGGAGGCTCCCACTCGGCTCCTGGCTGCCGCCTGCTGCTCCCTCTCCTTCCCTGCCAGAGGGGCTGGTTCAAGTCTCTACAATAAACTGCTCCATAACTTGAGCCTACGAAATCTGTAAAAAGCTCTAAGATACACAAGAAACCACAGCCCCTCTGTCCTCCCCAAGTCAAATGAGGCTGGGGTGGGGGTGGGGGGGGTGGGTGTCCGGGAGTGATCAGATGAGTAATTAAGGCAACAGAGGTTGATGCTTCCAGAGAAGAGAAAGCAGTGTCCTGCCTGGGCTGACCACCACTGGAGCAGCAGTTTGGCTGCTCCCTCCTCTCAGAGCCTGCTGAGGGCCTCAGCACTTCCATCGCATCCCTGACCAAGGTCCCAGTCCCCTTTCTCCAGCTCACTTCCAAATGCTAAGTAGGTGCCACGTTAATTAACTGTCAGGGCTGCTTCATGGGAGGAAAGGCTCTCAAGTGCCAGGCAGCCTAACCCCCTTCCAACTCACTGCATCTCAGGGGACATCGTCTCAGCAGAACTGATGCCACAAGATTGTTCCAGGCATGGGAGTGTCTGACAAACCGCAGACTCCTCCAATTATGCCCTTAGGGCTGGAAAGCAGGTAGCAAGCACTGCAAACACTTCTGCTACCAGAGCACCTCAGACTGTGTTTTGGCAAGGATGAAGGGAAAGGCAAAGGTGGACAAGACTTCACGATTTTCTCCCCTCCTCGGGAAGGCAGCAGGCTCAGTGAGTCTCGACCAGAGCCATTATTTCTCCTGGGAGGTGGGAACACAGCAGGGACCCATTTGGTCTCTTTTTCACAATAACAAAGAGTAAATCTTGGTAAAAACAGAAAGGTAGGCACCAAACTCTTAACCATCAGCCAGCCTTAGCTGAGTCCCATCGCTATGCCGACACCACGCTGCCCCTGCCTGGGGCTCCAGAGAAAAGGCAGCCTCGCTGGAGTGCTCCATTTCTCTGACAAGCTTCAGCTGAGAGGGACAAAGCTCCCCCTGGAGAATCTGTGTCTTGATGCCATTCTGTGGCTGGGAATGGAAGCCAGAACCACGACAACGATGACATCTTAGATGAGTCACCACCACTTCTCTCAAACCCACCTGGGCAGTCACAGACTGGGGCCACCCTGTTGTCTCACGCAGCCCCTGCACATCTCTTCTCCAGCCCTTTGCTCTCTACAGGGTGACAAAGTCGTGACCGGCAGGCAGGGTCTCGCAGCAGAGGTGGTTGTGCTCCTTCTCCTGCTCCCCACCACCAGCTCTGTCGGTCTGTAGTGCAATTGGCTGCGCTGGCCTCCTGCTCCAGGTGGCTCTGGGCAAGGGTCTGGTGTACAGTGTAGTGCACATCACCTCAAAGTTCCAGCCCCTGAAGTACAATCCTTTTGGTCATTCATATATTACAACCCTCTTTTTGTTTTGTTCCTTTTTTTTTTTCTTTTCTTTTTTTTCTTTCTTTTTTTTTTCTTTTCCTCTCCCCTATCCCATTTTGTTACAAAAAAATTAAGTGGTTTGTTGGGGTGTTTGTTTGTTTGTTTGTTTAGGTGTTTCCAGGATTAGTTTCTTCTGATTTTTTTTTTCCTTCTCTCTTCTGAGCACGTGGGGAATGTGGTGGTTCACAGGTCACCTCTTACTGGATCCCTCGAAAGAGGCACATAGCAAAGATCATGGCAAATAGCTGGGGAAGGGGGAGGTGGGAGGAAGAGGACAAAAACAAAACAGAGAAGCACAGGAGTTAGCCACATCCTCCAGAAGATTGGCACAGCCCTCCCTGGCCCCAGGACCTCTCCTGTCACTCCCTCAAGCCCCAGACCTTATCTTTCTCTTGAAGGCAATCCCTCTCCTCGTTCCCCTGCCCCACAAACATTGTGGTTACAGGAGCTTTGCTCCCAGACCATCGTTGGTGTTGCAGAGGAGTGAGTGGGTTTTGTGGTCCCTGCTCTGCACATCGTTGCCACTGCCCGGCACGGGCACAGAGCTGGGGCTGCTGGTGCTCTCTGCCCAGATCTCTCTCCCTTGCCCAGAGCAAGGGACTGGGGAAAGCGTTTGTCTTTGCCCCAGTAATGCTGCAGGGATATCACTTCTGGGTTAACATCGCATCTGGTGGAAGCCTGCTCCTCAGAAATGTCACCACAGAGCCAGGTGCAGATGGAGATGCTCTGCAGCAAACTGCATTTCAGGCTCTAACCAGAAGCTTTTAAAGTGAAGGCAGAGCTTGGCCACATGAACCCAGTGATGGCCTGAAATCAGCTTGCTGGGTGTGCTGCTGCAGTGAGGGCAGTGCCCTGTGGGGCAGGTCTCTGAAGCCTCTATGGCCACCATGGCAAGGTGAGGGATCCACAGCTGGCCCAGCACTAGGCAGCACCAGGCCTTTTCCTGCCTTTATTGGCCTTTTCCTGCCTTTATTGGCAAATGACCAAGCCCCTGGCTCTTCCCAGCCAATTAAACCCACAAGTTGATAACCCCTCATGGGCTGCAGGAGCAGCTTCCCCTGGCAAGTCTGCTGGCCAGCAATCAATGTGGCCTTCCTTCTAGTGCCTAGGGTGAGTACCTCAATAGCCAACACCCCGATGGCAAGGGCTCCTGCCAGGTACACATAGGTCTCAAAGGAGTTCAGGATCACAGTGTAGCAGCCCTAGGAAGGAGAAAAGGTGGTGAGACACACCAGAGTAGCACACGCTGCGCGCTCCTCACAGCACAGCCCTCCTGTGGAGTGTGGCCAGAGGAGGCCACATGAATAATCCAAAGGCTGGAAGCCCTCTGCTGTGAGACCAGGCTAAGAGAGTTAGGGTTGTTCAGCCTGGAGAAGAGAAGTCTGCAGGGAGACCTTCTGGTGGCCTTTCAATGCTTGAAGGCAATGATCAGAAACCTGGGGAGAGACTTTTGAACAGAACCTGTTGTGACAGAACAAGGGGTGAAGGTTTGAACTAAAAGAGGGAGATTTGGACTGGATAGAAGGGAGAAATGTTTTGCAGTGAGAGTGGTGAGACCCTGGCCCAGGCTGCCAAGAGATGTGGTAGAAACCCCATCGCTGGAACCATTCCAGGTGGGGTTGTTCAGGGCTCTGAGCAACCTGCTCTAGCTGGAGATGTCCCTGCTGACTTCAGGGAATTTGGACTAGATGGCCTTGAAAGGTCCCTTCCCACCCAAACCATGTTGTGAACACCTGCTGGTCTTCTGGCTCTAGCAGAATAGATTTCATCAAGAACTCAGGGCCATACCCTGCAGCAACCTCTCCACTTCTGCAGCACTGCCACCATCATCCTTATCACCACCTCCTATTGCTGAGGCAATTAACAGCAGGCAGATCTTCTGCAGAGGTTTCGGGATGCTTCCGGAAATCACCAGCCTGTCCTGGCCTCAGTTCTCCCAGCCTGAAATTTCACCCACTAGCACATTTCCACCAATAGGTCCCAGACACAGAGAAGAGAAGAGTGGAGTCTGTTGGATGGGGAAAGCAGGTCCCCTCCCTGCTGAGCAGGTCAACACATACATGTTGAATCCCACCCATGCTGCTGGGATGTTTCCATCGCCTGATTTTTGCCTTCCACTCATAATGAAAGTGTCTGAGCTGCAATGACAGCACATTAGGGCCTGGAAAAGAAATCTTAT
>WBNM01020641.1:0-14872 GCA_013399055.1 Ramphastos sulfuratus
AACTGCACACAGTACTCCATATAAATAATCATTCATCTCTCTGAATCACACACAAACATTTACCATTTCCCTTCTCACCCACATGCAGGTATTCCCTACCAAGGGTACAGTGTTTCGTTCCGCCTTGCTGTTTGAGATGTTCTGGATATGAAAGGACACAATGGTTTCCACCTGTCCCTTCAGCACAGCTTCTGCAGCCCTGTGAAAACAGACAGATGCACATATCCAGTTGAAGCTAAGAATCTTTTTTTTCTTACCTGCCCTCCCTTCTAGCCTGCAGCTGGCAGAAGGAAGAGACTTAACCTTGTATTTCACTCTAGATGAGTAGTAAAATGTTTACATCCAGAAACTCATCAGCATTCAGGGTTCATGCCATCCTGGTTGCTACTCACTGCACTGATTCCAAAACAGTATCTACCACCATTTGCAAAAATAAATTTTAAAAAAGACCAAAAAAAAAAAAAAAAAAAAAAAAAAAAAAAAAAAAAAAAATCACTTTTCAGAGGGCAAGAGTAGTGAGTCTCCACTCCAGCTCCTTTAGCATCCCCAAAGTAAGCAATGACTATTTGCTACAAGAATACACTCGGAGAAAGCACGCTTGAGAATCTCTTAAAAAAGAGAACATAAATACAAGCTCTACTTCCTGAAGATATTCAAGCATCTACCTACTTACTTGTTGGCCATCTCAGTAGAAAACACATAAACCACTTTGGATGGAGTCTTCTGTCCACTTGCTGGCTCCAAAGAGGCAGTCAGACCATGGGAAGGTGTGGAAGACCTTGGGGCTGAAGCATTTGAAGGAGTCATGGAGTGTGGTGTGTGCTGAGACTCCTGAGACTTCACATGATCAGCAGAATTGCAGTCTAGAAGGGTAGAAAGAGGAAATGACAAGCATCAGTACCTTGGTGACTCTTTGGAAACTATTTCTGGAAACTGATCAGAGCTTTTCCTCCTCTGAAACTTCCCACTTTTCCCTCAAGTACCACTAAAGGTAATTTTTCCATTACACCATGCATCTTCCTTCTAACACCATGCTGCCCTTCAGGCACCACTGGGAGAGAAAGCGCATCTTGGCCCTCTCCAAGGCAAGTGGTAGTTCCCAATGCCACACAGACCAGCAGGAAAACTATGCACTAAAATGATCAAATATAAATAAGTCTGTACCCAAAGAGAACAGTCAGTGCAAAACTACTTTTTTTTCTCTTCCTTCAGCCACATGACCTAGCAAACAGACAAGAAAGCAAAGATGGACAACCCCAGATTAGTCCACTTCAGCACTGCTTCACAGAGCAATGTTGGAACTAGGAACAGCTCTCCAGCTTGTGTTACCAGTCAGAGTGCCACAGGTTATATGTGTGTTGACAAAACAGGACTGCATATTGTTCAAAACTCCAGTTACAACAGAGCAGTTCCTGAAAGGCCAAAGGCCAGAGGGAAACCAACAGGCAGCATTTGCACTTCCAAATCCTCTAGGGGAGTTTCAGGGTTGCAAAGGAACTTTCCCATCAGTCAGATCTGCACCTTAACTGAGTGTGAATAGGCCATTTAATGATGCCAGCTACAACAACTCCTCTCTGCCAGCTCTCAAGACCTTTAGATTTCTTTGACTGAAACTTACAGAACCTCAGACAACAGAGTATTTTGCTCACCCTTGCATAGCAATTCTCCATCTCAGAGGACTCAGACTAATTGTCTGTACTTGCACATGAACCCTAGCAAACATACCTTTGATTTCAGGGTCATCATTAGGAGTCCCAGCTTCCCTCTGTTCAAATGAGTCTGCTGAAATGCTCCTCTCTCTCTTCCCCTTCCCCTTGGCACCATTTCCAGAGCCATTCTTCAGCCCCATGCTCCCACCTGGGCCAGGGAGCACTTTGGGAGGGTGACCTCCACTTTTAGGGTCACAGGGAGAGGGCTGGGATTGGCTGGTGGAGCCCCCTTGTTTGCCCTGGTTAGAAAATTTGGAATCCAGCTGAGGGTTGCCAGACGGGGACATCACTGTAGGGGGACGGACCATCACCTCCTGCTTTGATTTGGGGCTACTGGGGACACAGAGAGAAGGAAAAGAAAAAGGGAAAAACAAAAAGTGACAAATCACACCATGGATTCATCCAACCCTGTAGCAACAAATTAGAGAGAAGCAGCAATAATCACTGCCACCTTTGCAAGCTAAGACAATTGCTGACAAATAAAAAAAATGCCTGCAAGCTTAGAGTCATGCAGCTGGTTTTTTGAACATGCCCTGAAAGGGTTATTATCCAAGATGGCATCTCATTGCTCAAGAAGGCACCGGGGCAAGCTACAGACCTGCCAGATCCCAGGAACTGCTGTCACATGAGGACCTACCTCTGGGGCTTCTGTCAATAAAGACAGCGGTTTCTATGTGCACAGAGAAGCGCCTCACACCAAGACCAGCTCAGAGTAAACAAACAAGGCACAATAAAAGTTCACCTCACCACTCTCCTGGACCCCAACTACATGCTGCAGCTCAGATGACAGCAGACCCCCACTCCACACCCTCCCTTGCACCTCCCTATCCAGTTCTACAGGGAGCACAAGGAAAACCCAGCATTACTGCAGCATTCATCATACATTGGGGCGAGCTGCCAGGAAAACACAAACCTCTGACCGTGAAAACAATTAAACCAGCTTCAACCTGCCTCTGAATAAGGAAAGAGAAGGATACCATCTCGCTGCACACTCCTGCAAAATGGGGCAGATGAAGCTTCGTTAATTTGCCAGAGGAGATTCGGAGCCTTTCATTCCCTCTTCCATTCAGCAAATTGCAATCCTAAAAACATTTTATTCTTCTTGGTTTTGCAGATGTATTAACCACCCCTTCTTCACCCTCCAGTTAATCCATTGCTATTGGATCTCACACATTGTATTTTGCCATCATCACTGCCACTTCCAACAGCCAGCACTTGCTACCATCCTCAGTGGGACGCACAAAAAGCTATTTCCTCCTTCCCTCCTTTGGACAGACATATGACTCAGAAGCATTCCCTGTAAATTACTCTTAAGCTCCAGATGACCTCTAAAAGTAAATAATCATGCTCAAGAATGCTGTCAATCAGACCACTAAGTCCCTGGACAGTGCTTTGCTTCCGTATTTTTCCCTTTCCAAATTAGTGGAGGAGAGATGCTGACCTGCTGCACTGGCAGGTGAATGATGCAGAAGATCTCAGCACACAGCTGATCAGTTCTTCAGACTGCTCAGGCCAGAAATATGGAGGAAGTATTTTGTGTGAAAGTACAGACAGAGCCCCACTTCCCCTTGGGGAAACAGATAATTAGAAGAGGGAGAAGAGAAGAGAAAAGGAAAAAAACAAAACCAAACTCAAACACAAAATAGAATGGTTATTCTCTTACAGCCTATTCAGACACCTGATGGGAGGGAGGAGGGTGTGAGGAAGGGAGAATCTGCATCTCAGAGGTTTACAGCTTTCAGCTTATCCTGAGCCTAGCAAAAGTGGAGGCTTGTCAGCACTCAGGTACTCAGCAGGTCTGATAGGAACACAAATGAGGACCAGCAAGTCATATGCACCCACTCTTGCCTAATCCTGCAGCAGAGCAGGGACACCATCATACACCAATCCAGAGCGACTGGCTGCAGGCTCTTCTCCTTACCTCTGTGTGTTGCCTGACGGGGAGTTCCTCACTTTGGGGTTACTGGAATGCATTGACAGAAATCCTGAGCTCACAGTCTCACACACACGCAGATGGGCTCTCGTCAAGTTCCTCTGGGGAGCGTGCCGCCAGAGGCAGCGTCGAAGCACTTTCTACCGCCCGCTTCTCTCAGTGCTGGCTGTCTGCTTGCCTTTTTTCTCTTTGCTCCTCTCTGGGTTTGCACTGGGCGCTTCCCCCCTGCAGCTCCAGCATTCTCTAGACGCGTGCCTCCTGCCGCCCAGGGGAATTCTCGCATCTCCAGGGCACGCTGTTAAAAACACCCCACAAGAGAACAGAAAGCCAGTGACGTTCCAAGCAGAGGTGTCTGCCGAGTGGCCATTCTTCTCCCATTATCGAGCAGACGCAAGAGAATAGCTTTCGGATTGCTCGGTATTTCAAAACAGAGGCAGCCCTGGCTGGCCATTCAGTTTACAAGCAGTCAGGCTAGCTTCCCTTTATCCAAAGCTAATCACTCTGCAGTCAACAAAACAGGGAAGTGCCTCCTATCTGGACCCTTTGATTCTGCATCTGTTTCCAGCTTGAAGACATCTCAGGGCAAGTCAATAGGAAGCCAAAATTATGAATCTCCAACATGACTTCGCTATCGCTATCCAGAATTCCCTTGAGTGGCTGTAATCTGATATTTCTTAAGAACATACTCTGCTCAAATCTTCTGTCTCCTTGGTCCAATATAACCAGACATATGTTCAATGATGTGTGCTAAGGGCTGCACAAAAGGAGGAAAATAAAACAAAATGCCTTCCTGACGACCTGTAAGCACCAGTTATGCTGTGATTACTCTGAAAATACCAGGTTAGCCACACAAATCTATTAGAAAGGCCAAAAGATCACTACAGAACGATCCCTCTAAATTTCAAACCCTCAAACAAGCATTTTTTCGGCTTCTTTCTTAGAAACAATGTGTGTGATGCATGCAATAAGGCATATAAAACTGTTTCTGGAGGAGGTAACTATTGAACATTACTGTTTACATCCTTTGGGCTAAATTATTTTGGAACAAATTTCTGTCTTGTTTACGTTTCAACAAAATCTCTCCTGTTCATCTCACCTACTCAGATGCAAATCCACTTAATTTAGAATCTAACCAAGATTTATTGTTAATGTATTAAGCATTGCTAGTTAAATATTATTCAAATGTAAATACTCCCTGTATTCCTTCTCGGCACCAAAGAAGCAGTTTCTTCCTGTGCATATCAAATGAAACTTAATAAATCTCACTGGACTGGGATAGTCTACTTTTTTTTGATGAAACTACTGTCAAATTGGTTTTAGAAAACAAAAATGGCTTGCTTATATGCTGACGCCAGAGGATTAGGAAACATAGGCACTACGTGACCAGCTCTGGCCAAGGAGAGTTATCAATAACTTGTAGTATTGAGCACTACAGCTTTCCAGTTCCCCAAATTAATCTTCTTGTGAGGTTGTGCAGTTACACTTCTTAGCAACTGCACTGCTGTACTTGAGCCTGTGCTCTCCACACTTCAGTTGTGCACACTGCATCATCTCTGAAAATTCTCCTCTCAACTAAACATCTCCTCCGTTGTGACTCCCGGACACCATCTTGCTCCCTATTCTCATCTCCCCTGTGCAACACAAACCCAATAATGTGAGGAAATGTTTCTGCCATAAAGGTCTCATTTTTAATGCCTCCTATTAGACACAATCAGATGAAGTCCAGCCTGGGCCACACACTCCAGCAGCTATCAACTGGTTATCCCCACTGGTTTTGAGAACAATGTTCATGTTAATCTGTCACTATTGTTACTACTGTCATGCTGTAATTTGAGCTGGTGCTATACAGATAGATTAAAGAGAGAACATCTTCAGAAGTTTCTAAACAGCACCATCTTTGCATGCAAATTTGGCTCCTGTATCTGTTTTGACAACAGAACTGTACATTATCAACAACAAAACTGTACATTATCAAGAGCACCCAACTCCACCTTTCAAAAGAGATGTATGCATCTGTAAAAGTCAGTAGAAGTACATGGTATTTTGGACTCCTCACTTAAGATGAATGTGTGACTGAAGACACAAAATATTTCAGGTAAAAAAGAAAAAAAAAAAAAAAGAAGAGACAACAGCATTAAAGTGAGCAGAGTTCAATGCTAAAAGGATATCTGTGTGAAGAATTTAAGTATTCTAGTTGCTTCATCCTCTGCTTTTCCACTTCCAATACTTCTGCATTACCATGTTACCTTTTATTATAAAACAACTGTTTTCTCAGAGTCCCAGCCTTGCACAGTGCAATGAGAAAATATAAATACAATCAGGATCACACTGCCTGCACAATATTTCTGACACTGCCAAACTTTTGAGTACTTTACAGGGAAAACAGACAAACAAAACAAACAAAAAACAAACCCAAAACAACCCACACAACACCACACCTAAATCAAACACCTCCAATTTTTAAACCCTAATTTTGTATTATCCTATATACACGTATCCTCCATCTATTAGGATTGATACACTCTACAATGGAACTGTATTTTCCAATCTGAGTTTAAATTTCTTCTTACCAGAGAGCGCTATAAAGGATACATCAATATATTCATTGGTGGAACAATAGCAACTCAACTTCCTCAGCTTCTCATTTCTGCACATTGGGAATGCACCATCTTTTATAATGGGAAATGGAATGCCTCATGATTTATCCAAATGTACTTCTGTATGTCTAAGAATCCAGGGTTCAATAATGGAAAAGCTCTAGAAAAATGTAGTTTTGCAGTTGGAGTCCACCTGGCATAGCAAAGCCTTTATCATTGCTTTAAAATTGGAGGTAGGGTCACTGATAGTGAATGGCCAATCCACTTTCAAGCCACATCCAAGTCTGTGTTTTCAGGTTTACTTTAAGGTATGCTAGGCAACAGCTGCAGAGAAAAGGGATGGTTCTACTGGCTGCTCATTCCCACCACCTCTCTCCTGATCACATCAGAGCAAGATCTGAATGGGAACTAATCTAAGAGAAACAGCTGGAATCTCTTTTCAGCTGGAGTAGTCCCCTGATCTGTAACAACATCAACACCACTGCAAGATCAAAGGAGGAGGTAAGAACAGGCAAAAAGTAGCCTCACACCACTTGGCTGCTTAAAATTTCGATGGCTTTAAAAAAATCACTTTAAACCTTAACTGCAGAAACAAGAGATGGACATGCATTTGTGGAATTATGATAGGTCCTCATCTTTCCAACAGGTAGCTTACCAAGAACTCTGGTGTCACGACACTGCAGTACTCATTGTGGAGGCCATGAGTTGCGAACTACTCTTCTCACAAGAAAAGATCACCTAGATAAGGGAGAGAGAGGAAGAATTTTATCAACAAGAATGCACAGCCAAGCATGGGACCTCCCATGCATCCACACACAAAAGCAGAGGAATCAAAACTTGCTCTGAGCCACTGAGCAAGTGAATCCTCTGCTCAGATTGGCAAGATTTGTCAGATTCTAAAGAGCCACCATTAGACTGGAAGAGTCTGAGAACACTGCACGTGGAGGGGAAATAGGTCAGACCTGCTTTAGCACTCCCATATTTGAGCTAGCTGGATTCCCATGAGCTCATCTGTGCTCAGAGAAGCTGGCACAAAGCTCAGACATGTAACCTCCCCTTTTCTGCACCCATCTTTCTTCAAAGGCTTGCCTTCCCCTCACTACGTGTCCAGCAACTTCTGCCAACCCCCCTGTGCTTTGTAGATACAACCTCCTCCACAGCCAGACAACATATAAATAAAAACAGCAAGCACCAAGTAAAGCCAAGCAATAACATCTAGGGGAAAACCAGGCAGGTTTTAGAAGGAAGAAACACTATGTACTCTTCTGGCAGCTCCTACTTCACATCATTGTGCTACACTACAGGGAAAAGGGAATCCAACTGCAAACATTCCCAAGGAAGACATATTTTCAAGTTTGCTAGAAATAGAGAGGTTAGCCCCACTTTGCACTATGGTTATTTCCTATCAGGTCAAAAGAATTAATAGCCTAAGAATTGATCAGCACATTTTCAGAGATGGAGGCAACTCTGCATCAATTAATGTTCAGTCACATCTTAAAGCAAGTTTAAATGCCTGCAAGTTCACTAATAAAAGAAAATGTGGACTCCAAGGAATGGCTTCATGATAAATTTGAGGTCAGGAAAGAAAGACAGAGCAGATACCTGCCAGCTTCTCCCTTATTTATTTGAAAAGCATGGAAGCTGCAAGAATCCAAATAACATTCACATTGTCTGGGCCAGCATGGTTCTTCAGAGCACTCTCAGCCATTTACACAACATGGACAGCCTTGCAGTTAAAATACAATTGCTAACTGAAATCACTACCAGAGGTTTTCTGTGTAATCCCAATGCATTCTGCTGCCCAGATCTCCCAACAGGAACATAGGCGCTGTTGCGAGGCTCAATTAGTTACGCGTTGTGAAACTACATATTCTCTTTCCTCCAACATTCTCCAACTCTTATCTGCTGCAGCTTCACCTTAATAATGTAGCAATGCACTGCCATGTAATCCACTTCAACAAAGCCAACCTACAAAGCTAGTCCCAAACAATGTAGCTACATTCTCCACCCAGTCCAGCCAAATCAAACAATGAAATCATCAATGTGATAGACCATCCTTATCTAGCCAAGTCACACCTGCAGACAGAAGCTGAAACAAACACCTATCGCAACAAGCTGCTTCATCCAGTAAAACCTACCACAGCAGCACAATCATTCCTTGGTAAGATTACCCAGTTAATGTCTCCTTTCCCCTTTCCCCCACCCCACCCAATGAAATAATACAAGCTAAGCTATGCCAGTGCCAATACTGACACACCTGTACTAAAGCAGGGACAGAAATCACCTTTTCCCTTGAAAGGGAAAAATGTGTGAACACCAGCACACAACAGGATGGAGAGAATCTGTCACAGCAAACAGTCAGAGCTCTACTGCTTGAAATGTTCAAGCCCAGCTTGGCAAAGAACCAGAACATGACAGCCTTAGAGCCCACAGCTGAGAGCTGCAAGAGGGACACCAATGACCAGAAACTATCCATCGTTAAGGTTACCCAGACAATTATTGCAATGGGACTCCATTCCCTAGCTTACTGTTTCTGCTGCTCACCTGGTCTTACTCCACAGTCAGTGCAAGACAGTTTGCTGCAGAGTGAATTTCAGAGCAAAAGGGTTAGAGAAAGTACACAAGCAGCTACCACAGAGTAATTGAAGACAACTGCACATCTTAGTTTACTTTCCTGTAAAGTATTCAAGAATCATCCCCATGCTTGTATGAAATAGCCACCACATCACAAAGCAAACAAACAAACCCCAACAATAAACCATAAGCAAACAAGCAAATCACCAACCCATCCAAACTAGCTTATTCCTGCTTCATGCCTTTAAATGGCAGAAGCTTGATAGTGACAAGTGGTAAGGTACTTGAAGGTATAAGCATTATGGCTACTGCAGCAGGAACAGCTGCAGCTATCACTGAGTCACTTCAGTCTTTTGTCCCTCTTTGAGAGGGAGAATGTGGAGAGATGAAATAAAGGCATACCAAATAGATAAAAGTATGAAACTCGTGGCCTTACTGTGACATGAAGCATTAAAGGCAAGAAACCTTTCTCTGTGCACAAGGAAGAGTCCACTTTTTCCCCTGTGGTCTTTCTGAAACTCAGTCCACGCTGGACTGAGGGTGGTAAGAGACCAAAATCAGCATGGAAAAAGAAAAAAAGGCTAGAGACCTGCTGCTACAGAAAACAAATGGTAACTTTGAACTCAAGCTGAGCCAGCACCCTGAATTATAGCTGTAACAGTGGAGTGGGCAAGAAAGGAGAGAGAGTGGAGTAAGAGACTGCTCTGGGAAGAGCAGCAGGTTCAGAAGGGACCAAGAACAGCAGCACCAGTAGCAGAAGCAGTTTGAGCAACTGCTTATCCTGACAGCCACCAGGAAGCAAAACTCTGCATAGAATACTTTAGGTTGGAAGGNAGTGGATTCCCCATGAGACCTGAGAGGCAGGATAAGGCAGTGAATCAGCCAACACACTTCTTCAGCGCAGTTCTACTGGGAAGGTCACATCCTATTACTCCAACCCTCATTCAACCACACACCCAAGCCAGCCCAAGAGTTACCACTGGCTTTCACCACATGCTGCAGTTAGCAGTTTTGCTTAGCATTTGCTTATTTTGCGCACCTGCAGCCAAACAGCACATTTCACATTTTAATACGCTGCTGTTTAATAAAGTGTTTGATTACACACCTCATCGATAGGGAGTGCAACTGGGAAACGAGGAGGATGCAGGAAGTGTTATTCAGTGCTTTTATTGAACCATCAGCCTCCCTTAAGACTGTATAAAAGCAAATAGATAAATTAACGAGTATTGTACACCCCACGCATCTCCCCATGATACTTGAGGATACAAGGGCACAGGACACTTCAATCCCCTGAGCTAGTCCCATCTGCTAGATAAAGCCCTACTAAGGGCTTTGAAATAAACCTTTTAACCTGTCATAGAATCATAGAATGGTAAGGTTGGAAGGGACCTCAAAGCTCATCTAGTTCCAACCCCCTGCCATAGGTAGGGACACCTCCCACGAGGGCAGGTCACTCAAGGCATCATCCAACCTGGCCTTGAACACCTCCAGGGAGGGAGCAGCCACAACCTCCCTGGGCAACCTATGCCAGTGTCTCACCACCCTCACTGCAAACAACTTCCTCCTAACATCCAGTCTAAATCTCCCCTCTGCCACTTCAAACCCATTGTCCCTTGTCCTGTCATTGCAAGACCTTGTCAATAGTCCCTCCACAGCCTTCCTGTAGCCCCCTTCAGATAATGGAAGGCTACTCTAAGGTCTCCTGGAAGCCTTCTCTTCTCCAGGCTGCAGAGCCCCAACTCTCTCAGCCTGTCCTCATAGAAGAGCTGCTGCAGCCCTCTGAGCATCTTGGTGGCCTCCTCTGGACCCGCTCCAACACTTCCATGTCCTTCCTGTGCTGGGGGCTCCAGAACTGTACACAGGACTCCAGATGGGGTCTTTTCCTACCTTTTAGTAAGTGTTATCCTCCTCATCCTTTCCCATGAATGCATAAAGCATGTGCTTGCAACACAACTAGTAACGGAACCACCAGCATTCAATCAGGTATGTGAAAAATGCCACCTCATCTTCTGCACACCAAGAACACGCTGGACCCTGGAAAGCAACTTCACCAGCCTAAGTCTCTGTCCCTTCTGGCCATCACTACCATTTGTGACCCTGCTGAAAACTAATTCTAGGTTAAAGATACCATTAGTTTTCAAGAGACAAGCTTCCTGTTTCAGCTAACCAAGTAACCACATGCTTACCAACACAAAGAAAGCAGCAGCGACTGATGGCACAGGCAGACTTAAACTGGCTGTTCACACTTGCATCCTTCTGACAGAACGCTCTGCTCTTTTTTCTTAAAGGAGAACTGCTGGAGTTAAAGACATAGTACCAATATGCTAGTCATCTGGACATAATACAACTCTGCTTGTCCAAGAAGTCATCAGTAGATGGCCTGACTACCTACTGTCCCAGGTCCTTCCACTGCAGTGCACCTTAACTCATCCTTTGGTCAAAATATGCCGTTATCGCACAGCAGACTTTCAGCTTACTTGTTCACCTTACTCCATCTACCAGAAAGGCAGTGGCCACTTGCACTGTGGGCACTTCTTGTGATCAGATCTAGCTTCTGATCCAGGAGAAAAAAAAAAAAAAATACCATTCTGACCGTTCTGTAATTCCCTAGCAAGCCACAGATTCTGTTTACTTATGAATCATGTTCATTTTCTCAACATCTAGAGCTAACTTGTTAATAATGAGCTGATTAGATAGCAAATCACAGTCAGTCACCTACTTTTAGATGGTCCTAACTTATTCTGAAACAGCATGGACCTCTCTAAGTTTATGTAATAGCAATAAAATACAACAGTGTATACAAGGTCCTGAGTTTCCCTAAGTCTCCTTATGCACATCAGAGAAATCACTGCTAATTCCAAATCTACACAGCATTACCTCTTTGCTCATGGTCTCACACCAGAAGTGACTCTCAACCAAAAAAATAGAATTCAGAGCTTGTCACCTAAACTCATTTTGTTACACGAATGTGGGGACTACACAATCTTCACCAGGCTCATTACAACCTCCACTGAGAAAATAACTCCTCTTGTACACATGGTGTGCATACATTTCTCTGTTAACTTCCAAAACACGGGCAGGTTATTGCCTGTAACTACTTCCATGCCTTGAAGCACAGAGAAAGGGGCTGAGCAAAGAAAGGCTCACTTAAAATTAACACATTCATGACCCACAAGCATGCTGACAGGGAATGATGGGGCAAGGCTATGGCATTACAAAGAAGAGAAGTTCCTTCAAGTAGCTCAGATTAAGTTAAGAATTTAGGACTACAGGATAAGGCTCCCAGAAACTACAATAATATACTGAACTGCCCCTATGCAAATTCAGTATGCATCATCATATAAATGTGGCTCTGCTAAGCCTACCCATGCCTGCCTTTTCACATATCTTGACTAAGACAGTGCATATTCTTTCTTCCACTTTTTCCTGTTTTCAGCTCCTATCACCACACACATGGACATTTCCTGAAGAACCAGTCTCTCCTGAAGTTCATTCAAAACACAGCCAGCCACAGAAAGTCTGACTTTTTCCTCCTCATCCTTAGAAAGCGTAGTCAAGACAATGACTGACAAAGGACAATACAATCCCAAAGATCAGAGAATAAAGTGGTTTAGGACATTTCTCATGTAGCCATCCCTTTGCTCTCAGGCAACGATATCTCCGCTGACTGCTCTCTTTCTTCCTCCCTTTGACAAGCACATGGATAAACAGTAGCCATGATGCAAAGGCCACTTTGCATCTTTTTTGCTATTTACAGAAATCATTCTAAAATAACCTTTTTCAACAGGTCTAATTGCTCACAACACACCTAACTATCACTTTTAAGAGCTGTTAGTAACACTAACACTTTCAAAAAGACAACTACATGTCCATTGAACTATTTTTAGTGCATCTATCACTTCAGTGTGTTTTTAAAATAACAGGGATGAATAGCTGTCCCATACAGATTCTGATTTTGTACAAGACTTTCCACAACTCCTTCCTCAAAGTAATGGAGGAAACACATGCTCATGCACACCGATGTGTAGATTTAAGGTGTATGCAGCCAGACATTTGAAGTGCCTTTCAATTCCCAGTGATTACATTAAAAAACCAAAACCACAACCCTTGACCTACTTGGTCCACCTAGGACTCAAATCATCTCATGGCAAAGTCTGACAAGGTTCCAGAAATCGGTTTGGAAAACATCCAAAGAAAAACCCCAACGAACCCCAAAGCCTAACCTACAGCTATCAGCTTCTGTACAGGAATGCCAGGAACACTTCCCTCTCGCTGCCCATACCATTGCCACTAACTGGCAAAGCTGAATTTACAGGTGGAGGCTGGCCAGACTGCTGCCAAGGTATGAGGCACTCTGTCACATAAGCTGTAGCACACCATGACGTTCCGCTGACCTCCACTCAGCCTCAGCATACTCCGGTACAGCAGCCAACATCAGTTCAGCTCCACCTATGCTCGCAGCGCTGGGAGCAGTTTATGTACATTACAACTGGAGTGGTGAGCACTTTACGTGGAGCTTACCTTAGCAGCAGCCAGTCTGCTCCAGAGTTCCTGCTATTGTTAACACTGATAAAAAGATCAAAAGCTCTAGCAACAACGGATTTTTCAAGAAATGTTTCAACAGTGTTTCCCTAATATTTGATAGGTTTCTGCAGCTTAATACATCACTTTAACAGTTTACGGCCCCAGCATCAGTCAGTATTACATGCAGGAGCCCAGTGGATAACAAGAGTTTTCTGTGAGCTGCTTTTGTAGGTTTACCTTCTGTCAAAACTTAACTAATTCCTGAAAAGTAGATGAATGTGTTAGAAGTCAGAGGTGATCTACTTTTGCTTCTCTGGGCTTAATTTTTTCTAAAATTTAAACGGGGTCATCAACATGAACCACCATCAGTAAAGGATATTTGTATCAAGCTTGCCAGTAACCCATTATTTAGAAACTCATCTGCAGAGGGAGGGGGGAAGGATGTGGAAACAATGGATAGGAAGACAGGATGGAGAAGACAGTTTGTTCTTCAACACGTAGTAACCATACACTGTTTAAGCAGAAGGCTTGGGAGAAATAAGCCACCTATCAGCTCAGCACAGGCAAAAACAAGTGATTTTTCTTTTAATTTCAACACTCCTTCACTAGGCTTGCAGAAAAAAAAGGTAAGAAACCATCCTCAGGCATAACTCCTCAGGCTAGAAGCTTGTCAGTTTTTATAAGCTAAGTGGGGCTGCAATGGGTCAGTACTGGACAGACATCCTTCACAAAAAATGCTGTGCTGCAGCAAGCAGCTATCAGCCAATATACTGCATGGGGACATCACACACTAAGACTGTTAGAATTGCTGGGGGTGACCCACACACCTGCCTTCATCTTAACCTTCACCTTAAGATGTGTCTGGTCTCTCTCATCCTAAACAAGCAGTTTTTCAATGCTCCCCTAAGCATTGCTATCTTCCAGCACTGCCTGTGAGACCAATTTTCATTCAGGGCTGTCACAACCAGCTATTCCTTCTGCTCCTCTTCCTTACATGAGTCCTGCTATTTTACAGCACCAGGTGTTCACACCTGGGGAGCTCAGCACTGCAAAGCAGGCATTCACACGGTGGGCAACAGCCAAAGAATTACCACACAGTATCACCAAGGTTGGAAGAGACCTCAAAGATCAAGTCCAACCCATTACCACAGACCTCAAGACTAGACCATGGCACCAAGTGCCACGTCCAAACGTGCCTTGAACACCTCCAGGGACGGTGACTCCACCACCTCCCCGGGCAGCCCATTCCAGTGGGGAATGACTCTCTCAGTGAAGAACTTTCTCCTCACCTCCAGCCTAAACTTCCCCTGGCACAGCTTGAGACTGTGTCCTCTTGTTCTGGTGCTGGTCGCCTGAGAGAAGAAAGCAACCTCCTGCTGGCCACAACCACCCTTCAGGTAGTTGTAGACAGCAATAAGGCCTCCTCTGAGCCTCCTCTTCACCAGGCTAAACAACCCCAGCTCCCTCAGCCTCTCCTCATAGGGCTTGTGCTCATCAGCTGCTTACTGCTGGGTAAGATGCATGTCAAGGAATAC
>WBNM01020641.1:15150-65138 GCA_013399055.1 Ramphastos sulfuratus
GTTGGAAGGGACCTCAAAGATCATCTAGTTCCAACCCCCTGACATAGGCAGGGACATCTCCCACTAGAACAGGTCACTCAAGGCCTCATCCAACCTGGCCTTCAACACCTCCAGGGAGGAAGCAGCTACAACCTCCCTGGGCAACCTGTGCCAGTGTCTCACCAACCTCACTGTAAAGAACTTCCTCCTAACATCCACTTTCAATCTCCCCTCTGCCACTTTAAACTCATTGCCCCTTGGCCTGTCATTGCAAGACCTTGTCAATAGTCCCTCCCCAGGCATCCTGTAGTCCCCTTCAGATACTGGAAGGCTACTCTAAGGTCTCCTGGAAGCCTTCTCTTCTCCAGGCTGCAGAGCCCCAACTCTCTCAGCCTGTCCTCACAGCAGAGCTGCTGCAGCCCTCTGAGCATCTTCATGTCCTCCTCTGGACCCACTCCAACAGTTCAGTGTCCTTCCTGTTCATTGTAACAGCTCTTACTGTAGAAGCTGTGGCTGCTCACCTTGGCAGGCTACAGCTTTGCTTTACATTACACTATCACAGATTTCTAATCAATCATCAAACAAAACCAGACTGATATGTAGGTAAAATATTGTAATTTCTCCAGGCAGTGCAACAGTGGTATCGAGACATCTGAAGAAGTCAGTTTAGTAAGATGCAGAAAGCATCTTACTAAGGCACAAGAAAGGCAGAAAGGCACAAGAAACTTGAAGAAGGATCTACAGCTTTGTCTTACCCAGTGTTTTTAGCAATGACCACTAAACCAGAATTTTCCTTCAGGTTTTGCTTAAATGTACACACTGCAAAGGTGGGATGGAAAGCTTCATGAAACACACACAAGCAGACTCACAGATTTAACGCAATTTGTAGAGCGCAAGTAACATGGTCAAGTAGATAAATAGCAGGCAAATTAAGAGCCAGGTTCTGTTCTCAAGTTCACTACCAAATCAAACCTAACCTGGTTTTAAAAGAGCCCACGGGCCCCAGCCACCCTGCTGATAAAGTGGAACAGGTATCTGCACCCTTTGTTCAAAATGCATGGAGAACTACCAACAGGCACATGAAGACCATCAGGTGACAAGGCAGGTCAGCAATTTAAAGCTCCCTTGTTTCGCTACTCTTCAGACAACCCCACCAGAAAGCTAAGTAGTAAGAATACAGTGGCACTGCCTTCTTAAGAGGCCTAATGGCCATGGTGGCAGGACAACCAGCTCAGAGTAATTGCACATGATAGATGTTGAGCAGGCAGCTGTGTGGCTATCGGTGCCATACACAGAGGTACAACTGCTCTGAACTCAATACAGGAACTAGAAAGCTCTGCCTCAGTTCTATATGCAGTTACATTATTGCATGTATAGAAACACTTCTTTATCATAGATTGCACCACTAAGAAGCACTTGAAATGAGTATTGTTTTCAAGACTACAGCACCCAATTTTCAGTGAAGTCTCAGAGGATGCTGCTCTACCACCTCTCAGCCCTGCTTTGTTGAAAGAAATTATGTGACTGGTAAAGCATACTTTCAATTTTCCTTCCTGCAAACAGATTTCATTGATTCTGCCCAAGTTTTACAAACAAACAAAGAAGCCAACCACCTTACAGTTCCACTTTTCATCTCCCTTCCCTTCTTGTTTGTCGTCGTCTTAGAGGGCAAACAAGAAGGGTTCACCTCTGCTTTCAAGCACTTCTTGGGGAAAAAAAAAAAAAAAAGGTGGGGGGGAGAAGAGGATTCTGGATCTACTCTAGAGATAACCTTCATTCTTCAAATACAGTAAACTGCAATTTCAGAAGTCTTTAAAATAAATTCAACTAGTGTTAAGATCTGACTCTGCTGAAGAGCAGGTAAGAACACCACACAGAAGTAAGAGCAAAACAAATATAAAAAGTCAGGCAGCAGCAGTTCACAAACTTCACGGTTTGGTAGCTCAGACCAGATTTCAGGATGGGTCACCAGGAGGCAACAAAAAGCTTACACAGTTTAACAGCACATCTCACACAGTGGTCTCAGGCAAGTTTTCAGAGAAGTGTGTGAGAATCCTGCAAGCAAACCCAGGCAAAATAAGCCATTCCCTCCCTCTCTTTCCCAATATAGAAGCACATCTGTTAGAACACAATAAAAATCAAGGTTTAGACCACAGGCTTCATACCTCTTCCAAATTTTCTACTGTCACTGATTATGATAATTGAATATTCTTCCTATTCCTACAGACATATGATCCTTTTTAACTCTTGTTGAATTCTTGCTCCTGATGATTCTCACAGCATGAATTTCACTGCTTAATTGCAACCATACTAAATAGTCTATCATCAATTTACACTACGTGTTCTGTATAATCAGACGGTCTTGAAGCAGCAAAAACTTTTCCATAGCTAAACAACCATCATCCTCTTTTCGTTGCCCTGTTTAAAGCTTCTTAGAGAGGGCTTCCCTTTATATACATTGCATGTGTATTCAGAGATGAGAAACATTTTGGCAGAAAGAACCAGGTAAGCTGAAGGAACTGTTCTCAGGCAAGGGAAGCTGCAACAAACAGGTGTAAATCACATTTAGCAAGCTTAGCAGACTCTTAGAGGTATAACTAGATGAGCATTCCTTTGGCACCAATACCAGCTTGAAAAACTGCTGCTACCAATACTTCCTTACACCCCTGCAGCACACTGTGATGTGCCTCTTACAACTGTTTATGTGGCCAAACAGCGAACCAGCTTGGCAAACTGATGCAGCCCAAGTAGAACGATTTTTTTTGCCAGATCAGTTCCTTGATCTGCTTTAGCATACAGCTGCTCCAGCAACAGTACCAGCACACACAGAGGGGTGGTGCAGAATCAAAATGGGCAAGCATCAAGGACTCCTCAAAAGCCAAATCTAGCACAGAAAAGAAATGCTCACAGGAATACTAACGAATGGCAGCTAGGCCTATAGGTACAGGTATAGTGACAAAGTAAAGCCCCATTTCTTCAAGACATGAAGTCTGCATTGGCATAGCTCATTTGGATTTAGCACACATTAAAACATCACCTTATGTTTTGCTGTTGTTGTTTAGCTGCAGTTTTTAAGACTATACAGTCTTAAAGGCAACTCTTCAGAAATTTCCCAGTAGATGGGTTGGATTTTTCTACTTGATTTCTTCAACATTATCCAAAAGTCCTAATTAAGTTCTCTCTTCTTCTGTACTTGTATAGTCCCTGCCACATAGGAGGTCCAGCTCCAGAATGTATAAACTCTTGAAACAGAAAAGAAATCCTAACAGACAAGTAAAGGTACAAGAAGAAAATTATCCTACATAGCATAGGCAGAGCAGTGCTCAGACAAAAACTCACTAATGAAATCTCCTTCCATTCACAAATTGCTCTGACAACCTGAGTTAACACCTTCATTTTGCAAGCAGGAAGACTAGAGGGACTCCAGCAGAGCTTGTGAGCAGGAATTCCAAGGCCAGAGCAAACCTTGCTGGGTTAAAGGACTTCATGTCTGTGTAAACAGAACACAGACCTTACCAAGGCACAGAGATTTCTGTGAAGGCCAAGGCCAAGCGAACTAAATAGAAGGATTTTATGAAGGCTCCCTGCATTGCTCTGAAGAAGTTCTGGTAAGCAGAAGAGATCATACCCTACCAGGTAACACAGCTGACATTTAAGATGGGAATTTGCTTGAACACTGACTTGAGTGTAAATGGCTTCACAGGTTCAAGTTCTTGCATTGCTTTTTTCCATTGAATTTATAAAAGACCAACAAAATTCCTAAGCCATAGGCACAGCTCGCAAGGGAACAGAATTGACATAGCACATCAGAATCTCAAAGAGTGGGAAAAAAAAAATACAGAAGCATGTAGAAATAGGTATGGGAAGTCAACACATTACAGAGTAGCAAGCCTTTGAATCGCTGGCGAATATGGATCAAAGGTACTCCCTTCCACCACAAACAGAAAAACTGTTCAGAAAAGATGTTGTATATTAATATTTTAGCCTTGTGGCTTATAGTTGCCTTAGTTTCTATATTTGGATATTTTGTGACAAATGTAGTTTCTCTGGCTGTGGACTAACCCCAGCTGAAAACAATCCAAGTACACGAACTGTAAAGATGAAATGCAAGATGGGGGGGGAGGGAAGCACAAGGAAGAAAGAGTCCACACCCTTTGTATTCATAACATACTGAAGAAGAGATCTACAAAGTTTCTGGTTGTATGAACAGAAACCTATTTATTTTCTTTCACATTAAAATTCAGGTCCTGCCTCACTTAGAAGACTGTGTTGACCAATCGACAAACTAACTGATCACAAGAGAGGAAAGCAAAACACCACCCCAAACCCACGAAAACCTAAAAAGACACCTATACACACACACCCCCATCCACAAAAAAAAAGATGGTTTCAACAGTACTGTCACAATCTAGCTACTTCCCTCACACCAAAGTAGATCAGTTCCACTTGAAACACCTGTAGTGCATCTATGAGCTAAATAATCTGTATTGGGAAAACTATACTGGGAATTCGGTAACAGAACTTTTACCAAAGATTGTCAAAACGAAGTATGCATACACACAAAATACATCCCCCAAACGAATTTCTAATGTTAACCTGACCAAAGATGAGCAGCTGAATGGGAGGGGGACTTAGACAAAAACTTGTTTAGGGTGGGATTTTTTTTGTTTGGTTTTGTTCACACTTATTTAACGTCAATGATTGATTAACATTTTGGATAAAGGAGGCTTTGTTAGTGATTCAGCATCTCCACCCCTTCAATTAAGGTGTTAAGAGTTCACAACAGTGCAGTGAGACCCAAGATCCCCAGACCTCTCTTCACAAAAAAGCCCCCCAAAAAAAACCACACAACACTAAAACACCCCCACAAACAACCAAAACAAAAAAGGAAAAAAAAAAAAAACAAACAACAAACCCACACCTCACACACAATTGAAAAAGAATCCAAAGACATATCACAAAAAACCTCACCCACCCCACTGGGAAAATTCCTAAATCCCAAAACTGACATCGCTGCTAACTCCATCTTAGAAAAAGAAAGCTGCCATTCTTTTGTTGTTTGAGGAGGGGCCAGCAAGGGAGACAAGGAAAGAATATAAGCCCTTGAGACATTTTTATGCTTCGAGTAAGAAAAAAAAAAGGACACATTCATTAAAAATAATCTCTTTGGAGATCACTGTTAAAAAAAAAAAAAAAAAAAGCAAAAAAAACCCCACCACCCACACCATGCAACAACCCACAGAACACAGCCATCATGCCAACTTGTCCAAAATGGCTATAGCTCACCAAAGCAACTCCTGTGATTCCAGGAGCAAACAGATCAGTCTGCTACAGGATATGGGCATGTGCACTTCTGCTAGCACAACTCTGCTGTGAGCACAGGATGAACACAAAACTGCCTTAGCCTCTTATTTAAATTCACCAGCTCAACACCTGTAACACCCCATTGTAGGGAGCAATCCGGCATTACAGACCAAATATTAAACAGGAGAGAGGTAAACAAAAAGAGAGGAATAAAGCTGTTTAGATATGTTAATTCTTCCATTCCACACACTGCAATTATTTTTTGTTATTTGATTTCATGTGATGCCTTGCCTAGCTTCCCAACATTTGTTTTTATAATATTTTGTGCAACCACTTAGCAAACATTATCTTCCAACAAAACAGAAGACAGGAAAAAAAAATTAAAATAATCTACATCATATTTTTCCTCCTGCTTTTAAAGCTTGATACATTTCAAGTTGCTTCAGTGCACCCTGATGTCTGTGTACGCTTTTCACAAAGAAATAGAGAACAAAACACTTTCAAGGAAAACAAATGTTACTGGAACCCCCCAAAACTGAAAGAACTGTCTCCCACATTTTCTTCAACTGTCCTTTGACAGTAAAGCAACTGGTCACCAAGAGACAGGTTTAATGAGACAATCTTAACTTGGCACAATGTTTTCTTCTCTGCATTAATGCCCCAACTAAGGAAATGTTGCTTTGCAAGGCAAGAGCTACAAGACTTTATGCTCCTCTCACAGAAAGTGGGGTTTGTGGTTATTTCACAGCCAGTTTCACAGCCCAAATCAGGTCTGGCACCAGGAGAGTAAAGCTTCTTTCCTTTCACACTGTGGGCTTTGAACTGTTCCACAATCAGCTCCCTACTGCCAATTATTATTCCATACTTTCTTTCTTTGCTGCCTATTTCCTGATTCCTCAATTTGTTTAGTTAAACTATTAACCATGTAATCATCCCACCTTAGTATTTTATATCCAAATAACAATCTACAATTGACTGTCACATCAGATCCTTCCCATAGAATCAGAGAATGGTAAGGTTGGAAGGGATCTCAAAGACCATCTAGTTCTACCCCACTGCCATAGGCAGGGACACCTCCCACTGCATCTCATGCTTTGTCTACCCTCCTAGAGCAACATCCACCTTCCACATTCCAAAGACTGAATTGTCAGTTCTCTTTAGTCCCATGGCTCAGGCACCTACACAGTGGTCCAAGGAACAGAAACCTGGATAACAAATCATAGAATGTCAGGGGCTCGAAGGGACCTCAAAAGCTCATTCAGTCCAACGCCCACTCCCAGAGCAGGATCACCTGTACTAGATCATACAGGAACACGTCCAGGCAAGTTTTGAATATCTCCAGAGAGAGAGACTCCACAATCCCCCTGGGCAGCTTATTCCAGTGTTCTGTCACCCTCACAGTGAAAAAATCCCTCATCACGTTTACATGAATCTTCCTATGCCTCAGCTTCCACCCAATGCCCCTTGTCCTGTCATTGGGCATCACTGAGAAGAGCCTGGCTCCAGCCTCCTGGCACTCACCCTTTACATATTTATAAACATTGATGAGGTCAGCCCTCAGTCTCCTCTTCTCCAAATACAGCATGCTCTCATCCTAGAAGCACAGCCTGACCACTCACATGCATCCACCTGTCCCATCATTTTCCTAAGCATTTGGAGTCTCCAGCGTTGGCTGTTTTTCTCCTGTTGTCCAACGTTTAATCTCATGAACTTCCAGTATCTCTACAGATTTAGCTTCTCCCATCCCTCAGACAGCCTCCCATAGACCACTCTGCAGCAGGCCAGGGCATGGACTCCCTCAGGCACACACATGCAGTGCCTCTTCACTGCCTAGCAGTAACACTTTCAAACAAACACATTTCCCCTGCCTTGTCAGATACTGCTCTTCCCCACAATCCCTACATAGAGGGCTCCTTCCCACACTCTTAGTATCCCACAAAGTCCTCTTGCACAACTATCTCACATTCCAGTTCCACACTACTTGCTTAGCTTCCCTAGATGTCTGCCCCCCTGAACTATCTACACTGGACGCCTACAATTCTCTTTACAACCACATGCACCACCTCTTCTCTGCCAAAAGCACTTATTACCCCATATTCTGGCTCACGGTGTTTCCCCAAACTACAGTCCCACTCCCATATCCCTTTCTCCCAACCACTCAAGTCCCAGCTCCTCACATCCTCTCATCACTATGATCATCCTCTTGTGTATCACCTTATTTCTCTCCAGCTTACCTCATACTCCACACTTCTTCATCCACCTCTCCACATCCCTTCCTGAAGACAGTTCTTCCTGCAACAAAGCCCCCCACCCCGTCCTCACAGCACATCCCAGATGACCTAATATCTCACCTCCCATGTCCTCCTGCATGTTTCACCTCATACTCCATTCCTTACATCCCTACTGTAGATCTTTGTGCTTCAGCCCCTTCAGCTTCACCATGGAGTTCACATGCCTAGTTCTCATCCCACTTGCGCCAGCTTTTCTCTCAGCCCACACCCCCAAATCCCAACATCATAGCCCTGGTGTTGCAGCCCCTGCTACCCAATGTCCCAGTTACTGGGATTAAAAACTTCTCTAATCCACCCAGTATAGTCCTTTCCATACGGCATGACCCTTAGGGCACCCCAAGCACATCAGTGCACCTCAACACAGTGCAGAGCACTCCACTCACCTACTCATACATCATGCCCTCTAAAGCACCCCCCGATGCTGCAGCTCACCTCAGCCCACGCTCCTCCACACTACACAGCCACATGGCCACCCCGTGCACCCCAGCGCAACTCGGTGCGCCCCACACATACCTCCCCCCACTGCAGATGCCCTACTGCGTGCCCCAAAGCATAGGGCACCACACACACACATCCATGTAGCACAGCTCTTAAGGCATGTCATGCACCACAAATGCAGGCAAGGACACCCCAACACATTCGTCCACACGTCACAGCCTCCATGGCATCCCCGACAAGCCACAGTAATCCATACACCCCTTCACACAGCACAACCCCCGGGGCACCCCTGGCACCACAATGCAATGCAAAGCACTCCATATGCTCGTCCATACAGCACAATCTCCAGGGCTTCCCGTGCACCCCAAAGCACCTCTCTTGGTCCTCCACAGAGCACAGCCCCCAAGGCAACCCCTGCACCCCACACATACCTCCGTAAAGCACAGCCCTAGAGCATCGCCTGCACTCTACATACCTCCCCAGAGAGCAGTGCCCCTAGAGCATCCCCTACACACCACACATCCCTCCAAGGAGTGCGGCCCCCAGGGCATCCTCCGCACCGCGGAGCACCACCCCCTCCCCCTACCTCTCCTTTCACTTGGGGCACAGCTTCTACAGGGCCCTCCACGGAGCGCAGCCTCGGGGCACCTCGCGCACCTCAGAGCATCCTCCACCTCCCGCCACGCAGCACAGCCTCAGGGCACCCCACACCCCTCCGCGCAGCCAGCGCGGCACGCCGCGGAGTCGAGCAGAATCCCGGGCGCCCGGGGACCGCCAGCAAAGCCGCCGGGGCGCCGCAGTCCCGGGGGCAGTGCTCCCCTCAGCCGTCCACGGCGTCCCCTCCGGCCCCCGAGCCTCCCCCAACTCTAAAACTTTGAGCGGGCGGCGGCCGGTGCCGGTGGTCTCCCGGTGCCCGCCGCGCCGCCTCCCCCTCACTCACCGCCGGGCCGTGGGGGAGAGGCGGGGGCCGAAGCTCCTCTCAGCCCCAGGCGGGAGGGGGCGGCGCAGCGGCTCCCCCCGGCAACGGCGGGTCCTTCCCCCTCCCGCAAACACACACAGGCTCCATTGTCCGCCAGCGCCTCCCCCCCTCTCCTTCCCACACACATGGTACCACCCATCGCAGCCCCTCTCGCCCGCTCCCCCCGTCCGTTCCACACACACCCCCCCTCGTTTTCTTCACACCGTTTCCCCCNCCCCTCGCAAACTCTCTCCTCCCGCCTTCGCCTACACAGTGGTAGCAGCCAGGCTCCTAAAGAGACAGGCCAGCCGCACCGAGCGCCCCCTCGGGACCGTGAGAAGCGCCACCCACACCTCCCCGCTCGCCGCGACACCGCCCCTGCCATTAACATAGCCGGACCCCCGCCTCGGGGCGGCCCCACCCCTCCTCCCCTTTTAAAGAGACCTTGCGCCCAGGGCGTTTCTTAAAGGGACCGCCCCTCCCGCACACCGCCACTCAGTTAACTCGCCTCGCCGGAGTTGAGCACCGGGAGTAGCCCCCTTTCTGCCTCCCCGCTCCGCGGGTGGGGCCGCTGAGGCGGGGGCTCCGCGTGCCTCGGTGCCCGCAGCCGCAGGGGAGGCACCCGGTTGAGGCGGGGAGGGGCCGGAGCGGGACCCCATCGGCGCGGGGCACGGGAGCCGGCGCTCCCCCGGAGGCGGCGCGCGGGGCCAACCCCCTAACGGCACCCCTAACGGAAACGGTGCGGGCCCCGCGGGGGGGCGGCGCCCGCCACTAAGCCCTGAGGCCTTGCGCGGTTCCTGGGGGGCTCCGCGATGACGGCCGCCCGGCTTAGAGCGGGTCCCCTGCCAGTCCTCCTTAGAACCAGAGGTGCCCAGAGGCACCTCGGCTGACAGGGTGGTTTGCACCGTGGCACCTTCGCCGGATGCCCCGTGGAAGGGCTTCGACGCGCCGGGGAAATCATCAAGGTGGGCACTGTGCATTGCAATCACCAATGCTGGGTCATCATCCTGAAAGAGACACAATCCGAGGTGCCGGCTGGCGGGTGGGCAGGACCACATGGAGCTGCACATTCAGCCCGCTCACACCAAGCATGGAATTTCCCTTTCACTATTTCTGAAGGAGAAAGGAGATGGTTGTCCACTGACAAGGCAAGAGGAAAGCAGGAGGGAGCTTCTGGAGGAGAAGCATGTTTCTGCTACCTAGTGACTGCCCTCCAGCTGCCAGAGCCTTAAGAGAGCTGAGGGCCTCCTCTGAAGGGAGAAAACACTGGGCTAAGCACCAGCTTGCAACTGAACAGGGAACAACCAGACGGTAATGACAGACACAACCTATCAACTCCTAAATATGCTCAAGGGCCCTATCCTGAACAAATGCTCCACGTTTAGGGGATTAAATATCAATGTGGTTTGAAATCAGCCAAGAGTTAAGAGTTTTGAAGACCTGCAGCAATCCTCTGTCCTTTTCAGACTTTGACTTACTCTGTGAAAAGAGCATTTTCAACGTCCACTAATCCTTCTTCACTTTCACAAAACATTCTTAAATTGAACGATCTTGTGGGCTGTGAGGAAGAGCTTTCCAAATCACCGGTGGCACACAGATGCACAGAACTGCTGCAGTCTAATGAGAGAAAGCAGGCTGATCATTTTTGCATATCTGCGATGCCTGAATAACCTGTTTTGCCAATACAACGTAAGTGTTCTCCCTTTAACTTCAAAGGATCAACTCTTTGCTCTCTTCAATTTCCACTTTTAAATAACCCAACTCTTTGTATTTCAGCACTGAGTATTCACACGGGACAGCCCTCTGACCAATTAAACCACCTCCCCTCTCCACGTATCCCTCAGTCCCTAAGAGGCTTTTCCTCTTTTTGTACCTCTCTTCTCCCCTGGTCCCTGCCCACTTGGTAAGATCCTTAAAGAACTCTACAGTTTCCTGAGCACTGCAACAGTAGTTATTTCAGACCTTCGACCCTAGATAAGTATCTCCCTGGAGGAAGAGTATCTAAGAGCCAGTTTCAATCCCTTCTGATTTGCAGACCAGACCCCTAAGCATTTCCCTATGCACACTTCCAGCCCACTGATGCCTCCTGTTTGCTTCTCCCCATTACAAGTCTCTCGGTCTACAAGTTCACAGAATCCACAACCCAAAAGTAGAAACCACTGGTCTCCAGACAGTCCTTCCAACTCATCCACCTACACTAACCCTGCCTGTACCTTTCCTCAGATCACAGCAGCACTTTATAAAGCTGAAGTGTTGGTGAAACCAGACTGATTAGCTCCATTCGAACCACCACATTCTTTGCCATCGGTTGAGCTTGCTTCTTTACCTGACGCATAAACCTCTTCTGTTTTTATATTGCTGTGGGTCTTATGATCTTAATGTAATGCCTACTATTTGCCCCACACCAGAGGGAGCTCAGTGAACTAGCCCAGGAAAGGCTGCAACAGCAGTAGCCGCATAGAGTAGAGGAACTAAAGGAACAAAACACAGCGTAAGGAACAGATATGCCTTGCAGTGCATTAGACCAAAGACCTAGTCCTGCTCTCACTGTCATCAGGGACCCATCGTGGTCTGCTTAAAAGGAAATTTGTTTCCCTTGGGCAGCAGAGGCTAGGATTTTACTAAAGAGCCTAAGGAAGCCAGGCACCCAATTTCTGTTTCCTGACGGTAACTTTGACAACCCTACCATGTGCTTCAATCTTGACACAAGCAACAGCAGTGATAAAACATGAGGTGTTAGCAGACTGCTTTTCTGTTGTCCTCCCTCCTCTGACCTAGTACTTCACTGTCTTGTCCCTAGACAAGTTAGATCAGGGAAAAGGAGCATAAAACACTACCAGTTTGCAGATGCTGTGGTTCTTCCAACTCTTCTCCCATCCCCCCAACCCCATCCCCCCACATTTCAAACAGTTATAAATGACTGTGCAACTCTGCAGGCAGCGGTCTCAAATAACCACACCAAGCCTCTCCCCTCCAACGACTTTATGTCTCTTCCTTCCTCCCTTTGGGGCTCCGGATAGCAACTATCAAGGTGTTTTGCTTCACTCTCAAGAGTTAAGTTGCTACTTCACCTACTGCCTTTGGGAATCCACCACAGCAAACTGCCACAAGCAGTGAATTCCCAAGGCAGGGATTCTCAGCTGAGAAATCCCTCCTGTTGTCCTTGAAATGTTTTACCATGGGAACTGACAACAGGCTTTCAAATGATCTTAACTGCAGTGGCAGGTTGCAAGGCAGGATTTCAGGTAGTGGAGCACCAGACCATGGGTCTGCCACTGCTAACCTTGAGAGCATCCCTGTTTTGAGGCCCTGTTCTTCAGCCAAGCTCGTAAAAGCTCCCCCAGAAAAGCCAGATGTCCCAGCTCTTTGCAGCACTCCAGCAAATCCCAAGAACATCTTGGAAATATTACTGCATATGATCTCCTCACAACTCCCTGGCTGCGGCAGAGACAGAAGATCAGGCCTTCTTTTCAAAAGCAGAACCTTCTTCCATTAAGGACAAACCAAGCCTAAGAAAAGTTGCTACATGAACTCCAGTTCTGCAGAACAGAGCAGACAAGATAGCCCAGCAAAGAAAATTCATTTGCATTCCACTTTCCACATATGCTTCAGAGCATGGCACATCTCAATCGCAGCTTTTATTCTCTTTAAGGACCTGGCCCTGCAAACAATTTTACATGTTTATGTAGAGTCCCACTGAAACACAATGGAGCTACTCATGCAAACAACGTTAAGAACAGGTAGGGCTGTGGCTCTGTTTCACTACTTCATTTGCTGCAAACCCAGCTTAAGGGGTTCTTGCTATGCTCTCTCACAGTTAGTGCTGTTCACTTGTTCCAGTTAAACTGTTTATGTAGCCACATTCAGAGGTGAGCTGTTTAGAAGAACCAACTTTTTTTTTTAAAACCCTTACTAACAAGAACAAATCCTTAATCCCAGATCAGCTCCAATGTACATTTCATCCCTACAAGCAGCTGAACTGGCACAACTGGAGGAGATGGAAACATCTGAGGAACAGGACTTTTGAAGATGGGATTGAGGGCAGGCAAAATGGCGACACAGAACCTTAGCATGTGAAGGCTGAAGGCATTAACCTATTCTGAAGTTACACCTTGCTCCTGACCATCCACTCAATCCCTGAAGCAGACCCTCTTCCTCAATCACAGTCTTTCCACATGAAACAAGTTTCACCTCAATTGCAACAGCAGGTTAAGCCTTTTCAGTCATTAATGCTTAAAATCTTCCCTCAAGAAAATCTGTCACCATTAAGAAAGATCTGCTAACAGGCACTACACCTAGGATCAGGAATGCACTCTCCTCCTTGCATGTAAAGGATCTGTGTGCATCTGTAGTCAGTACACCACTGCTTCTGCAGTCAAAGGATCCCTCTCTAGTAGCTTTGACATGGCACATTTGGGCCATGCAAAATGTTCTCTGTTTTTTTTTTTTTTTTTTCACAGTTTATGGGCTATTTTATCTGTAGCAACTCTGCTGAAATTGCATTACATATTTCTTGTCTGCTAAGGAGAGATCCCCCTTTCAGTGTGATGATAACCTTCCAGCAGGGAAGCTCCACTAACTCCTTCAGAGGTTTACTCTCTATACTGCCTCCCAACTTCTGCATTCATGTACACCTGTGTACAAAGTGGGTGTAAAATGCTATCACTGTTAGAAGTGAAGGAGACACATCACTGGGAGGATGTTTTGCTTTGTTTGTTTGCTTTAAGTTTGTGGGATTTTTTGCTCTCTATTTGCTCTGGTGTGAATGATCTGAGGACCTGCAGGATGAGAGAGATCAGGCTCTATGAAATCCTTTTCTTATGAACTTTGAGTTTTACAAGGCTGCACGCTCTAATGAGCCTTCTGGAAAGAAAAAAACTCACATTTCTGTAAGGAATCCAGGTGATTACAGTTCACAGCCCACCATGATCTCTCTGCATGAGCACAAGGGAGCTGCCTTCATGAATCCTGCTGCAGGATGAAGTCTAAAGCTGGACAGTGTGAAAGAGATGAGAAAGGACCACAGGGAAGGGTAGCTCGGAAAAGAAAAGCCTTCTTTCAGAAAGTCTTTTATTTATTGTATATCATTCCTAAAGGATTAAGAAATTTGGCCTGGGGGAGGGGGAGAGATTTTTGTGGCATTCTTTCTAGTTTAGCGTCTTTTTATATCAGATATTATCCTGTCTCCCCAGCTGTGCCAAACCTCAGTCCTGCAAACATCAGAGAACATTAGTAACTTAGTTTAGGGGAACAGCCGCTCTGCACCCTGACTTCTGTGGGACTTTAGACTCAAGAGAAGGGAGAAATGCTTGCATACCTATGTCAACATCATATGTATACACACACATAGACCTCTAAAACAGGCATACACCCCTACTCTGTCCCTCCTGCTGGCATAGGACCATCTGTAGCTCACCTATACTGCCTCACTGGTTGCACAGCGCACAGAGCTCTGCTAGAAGAGGAATGGCTGATGGATCTGACCAGCACTGGCTGTATAACATCATCCTACAGCAACAGCAGACAGATAATGGCAAATGCAGCTAGAGAAGAAAGCCCTTACCCTTCTCACTCCTCCCATCTATACTGGAAAGGTAAATCTGATTGATCTTGCATTTTTCTATTCAGATGTGAACATCCAAACAATCCTGAGCCTTAATCAAGCTCGGGATGGAGCATGGAACTGAGCCTATGATTAAAATACTCTTCTGGATTTCAAGAGAGTTGATCTGTCTTCCTTCAAGACATTATCCCACATCAAAACTCTGACAAATTCCATGTATTATAACATTCCAGTTGCAGGAAGCTCCCCTATTCAGAAAGTCAATAAGGAGGTATGAGGCAAATGCCACACGGACATAAAGATAAATGCTCACCTTTATCTCCTGTGATTAAAAGAGAGAGAGGAGGAGAGAAGAGATACTGAATCAGAAGGGAAATCAGGTAAACAGAAGCTGGGAAAACATATGCTCATGCAACACAAGAAAAATACAAATTCATATTATGGAATCGCAGAATCATAGAACCACAAATTGACAGGGGTTGAAAGTGACCTCTGGAGATCACTTAGTCCAGTCTTGCTAACACAGGTACACCTAAATCAGGTTGCACAGGAACACCTCCAGGCAGGTTTTGAAAGTCTCTAGAGAAGGAGACTGCACAGCCTCTCTGGGCAGCCTGTTCCATTGTGCCATCACCCTCAAAGTAAAAGTGTTTCTTCTTAACTCCAAGTGAAGCCTCCTGTGTTCTAGTTTCCACCTATTGCTCCTTGTTCCTATCACTGACCACAGCCAAGAAGAGCCCAGCCACCCTTATGGCCTCCATCCTTTAGATATTTATATCCATTGATAACATCCCCTCTCAGTCCTCTCTTTTCCAGGATGAAGAGCCCCAGGTCTCTTCTTTCAGCCTCTCCCTGTAAAAGAGATCTTCCAGTCCCTTAATCATACTTGTAGCCCTGCACTGGACTCTCCCGACGTTCCTGTCTCCCTCTTTTACTGGGGAGCCCAGAACTGGATACAATGCTCCAGATGCAGCCTCACCAGGGCAGAGCAGAGGGGGAGAAGGAACACACACCACCACCCCCACCTCGACCTGCTGGCTACCCTCTTCTTAACATACCCCAGAATACCACTGGCCTTCCTGGCCACAAGGGCACCAGCACTCCCAGGTTCTTCTCCACACTCTTGCTTTTCAGCAGGTAAACCCCAACCTGTACTGACGTGCAGGGTTATTCCTCCCCAGGTGCAGGGCTCTACATTTGCCCTTGCTGAACTTCATGAGGTTCACCTCTGCTCCGCTCTCCAGCCTGTCCAGGTCTCACTGAATGGCAGCACAGCCTTCTGGGGTGCCAGCGACTCCTCCCAGTTTTGTATCATCAGCAAACTTGCTGAGCGTACACTGTCCCTTCATCTAGGCTGTTGATGAACATGTTGAAGGAGACTGGTCCCAGTACTGACCCCTGGGGAACACCATTAGCCACAGGCCTCCAACGACCCTGCACTGTTGATCACAACCCTCTGTGGTCTGTCAGCCAGTTCTCAACCCAACTCACTGTCCACTCATTTAATCCACCTTTTGTAAGCTTAACCATGAGGATGTTATGTCAGACAGTGTCAAAAGCCTTGCTGAAGTCAAAGCAGACAACATCCACTGCTCTCCCCTCATCTACCCAGCTTCTATAATGGTCACACCATTATAGAAGGGTATCATATTGGTTAAACATGATTTCCCTTTCCTGAATCCACACTGACTATTCTCGATAAATCTTTCCTTCTATGTGCTTAGAGGTAACCTCCAGAATAAACTGTTGCATCACCTTTCCAGGGATGAAGGTGAGCCTGGCTGGCCTGTAGGTTCCCGTGTCCTGCTTCTTGCCCTTTTTGAAGATTGGAGTGACATTGGCTTCCCTCCAATCCTTGGGCACCTCCCCTGTTCTCTATGACCTTTCAAAGATGATGGAAAGTATCTCAGCAACAACCTTAGCAAGATCCTTCAGCACTTGTGGGTGCATCCCACTGGGGCCCATGTATTTTCTAGGTGATCTCTAACCCAGTCCTCCTTTCCTAAGTGAAAGTCTTTCTTCCTCCATAATTCCTCTCTCTTATCTCTAAGGACTGAGGGATGGCCTTAGCAGTAAAGACTGAAGCAAATGAAACAATATGAATTAAATTGCACAATGAAAAATATGAAATAAAGGTGGGAAATTTTGGCATAGGGATGAGACTGCAAAATCTATGTATGCTTAGGAACATTATTTCCATTGCACTGTCCTCATGTTTTACAGGGAACTACTAACACACAGAATGCTCTGGTGCTGCCAGGAGAATTTGGCTGTGCAACTGCCTGGCCCTTGAGTTTCTTAAGATCCGCAGATATGACTTTACACTCCCTTTGTATGTGAATGACAATCTTTGACTTCCATGAGGAAAGGCGTGGTGGCAGCAGCTCAGAAATATACCAAACTCACTTCATGCTTCCATTTAGCCACCTGTGAGCTAAGACAGCAAGCCTCCTCGCACAGCCACACAGCTATGTTCTCTGTAATGCCCATCCCACAGCGCCAGAGTTCATGTGTGGCACTTTTTATGGTCTAAAACCAACCAAATGAAATATCATGCCCAAAGCAATATTTTTGAGAAAGCCATGATCAGATGAAGAAAGCCCCTTTCACGAGAAGAATCCTTCTCATGACAAATAGAAGGGAGGCTAAGTCTGCCTGCAGACAGACAGAAGAAGTCATCTGTTGCCAACACAGAGAACAGCTCTCTTGGTATAACAGTCTTTTTGTGCCTTCCAGTGCTGCTTCCCCAGCATCCAGCTGCTCAGGGCACCCGCTTGCTGTACAACAGGGCAGCAGCACAGACGGGCTACACTCACGGACTACAGCTGCTTCTACAGTCAGCACACAGGTAAAATTTTGTCCATGTCTCTCCTGCAAGGCTACAATAAAATAAAAATTACTTCAGCATGATTTCCCCTCTAGATTGCACATGAAGAAACCAAGCCCCCACTATACTGCAGACTGGCCCATTAAAGCAAATGGTTAAGTTCATGCTATGAAAAAGTAGGCGTTGTTGTCTGTTTTGTGAGGCAGAAATCAATATTCCCGCCCCCTCTCCTTCTGTTATTTCACCTTGAGATACTCATGCTCAGATAGATGAAATCTGAATCTTACTCACTGTTACTGCAACTTTTCTCTCTCCAGTATTTCATGGGATCACAGATGTTCTCGGAGCCCTAACCTGCCTGTAATTTACCACTCAGCTCCCTAAACTGAACCCCACTGGTGATTGAAGTAGTGACTGATTTTCCTTCCAAATCAGACCACTGCAGCTATTTCTATTTATCTATGCCCTATACCCTCCATCTCAGTCATTCTGCTCCCTGTGTCCTCCAGTAACAACCCTCTGTCTGCCACAACCTCTTTCTTCTCTGGACCCCTATAATTCATTCCCTGGTGCTAGCCTCCTCCATACCGTAGCCATCTGATATAAATGATGTTTTATTGTGAAATGCCCCTTCTGATGTCTGTCTTCCTTTAATCTAACTGTAGGGAGTAGCTTGAATGAGTCCATTAATTTGAGCAGAGGGAGCAAGGGAGGAAGGACCTGGGTGACTGATGCTCAGCCCAGGTGAGCCTGAAGCAATCTTGGCTGGGGAGAGACAAGCTGCGCAATATAAGCTAGCACTGTATCTCAACAGCTGCTCCTTCGATTAGGTTTCCCTTCGGCAGTTCAGATTCAGGGGGTCTGGACTGACTCCCACAGATCAGGTAGCAGTAACGCCAAGCTGACTGGGCTGGTTCTGATGAATCCTCTTGGATGCAGCTCTGTCTACTATCATGCCTGCCTCTGTCACCTAAGGATTAGACAACTGCAATATGTTCTGTTTGGCACCATGCTTTAAATCCATTCATAAACCGAAGGCAGTGCAGGAATCGGCACGCTGTTAGATAAGCCATGTCTCTCACCCACTATCATTCTCACATTTGTGCTCCATTTTTAAACCATCTGACCACTGATTTCCAGACAGATTTTAACATGTCCCTTCTGACCTCCAGTGCCTTGCATACCACCTGAGAAATAACCTCTTCTATCTCCTAGAAGCTGTAGAGAAGACATTGGGTATTCTCACACATGTACCTAGGAGACTAGAGTTGAGGGTTGTTCAGTCTTTAATTTGCCATTGTTTGCTGGTGACAGTCTGATGAAATTGCTTGAGCTATAATGAAGACAGTTTTCATTATCTGTCACTTAAAAATGTCAAGGGAGCTTAGACTGAATGGATAGGTGCTACCTGTTGTTTCAAATAGCTTTTGATGAAGGAAATACATTTCAAAAGTTCCAGTCGCTGATTTACAGGTGTTGTACAAAGATTACATAAAACAGTGAGATCCCTCCAAAGAAAACAAGCAATTTCTCCGCTTGCTCTTTTGTTTAAACACTGGCTTATCAACAGCATGGTGCTGACTTTCTTCTGCAATTATGATCAGCAGCTTTTCAATCTGCAAGATCCTGGATGATGGAGGACAACACCAATAAAAATAGGAGTAATTATTATGAGAGGCCGCTCAAGAGTTCTGGCGTAGCCACATAAATGCTTCACTCCTCTTCTTTTGCATTTCACTTGTGCACTTTTATGGTGCAAATTCTGGACCACTTTAGCAACAGATGTCATGAGTGGACACACTTCCACCCAAACATTTCGCTAGTCTCTCTCTACTGCAGGTGCTGGCCTCTCACAGCTGAATTGCACTAACAGACTGTGTCAATGTTCCTAGTCCAGCTGAGCACAAAATCTGCCAGCTTATTTTAAATCATATCTGTTTATTGCCTAGCATGAATACATCTGCTTACAATACCTGCCTCCTGGGTCCTGAGAGACACTTAGGACAGCAGGTTTATATCTATACCTTTATGTTTTAGAGCATCCCTTTAACACATGAGATGGTGCTGCACAGGGGATCTGCCTTGGTAATGTAACTCTGATGGGATACACTCCTGGTGCCTTGGCTTGTTTACAAGATGGGCTGTTCCTACACACGACCTCTACCTTTTGCCTGTCCTTTCTGTCAAACCAAAGGCAAAATAAATCCTATCAGTCTAGCTAGCATGGAAGGAATGCAGGTAACATGGAGGACACTTAAGAATCGTTTGCATTTTGGGTAATGGCTTTTATATGAGTATCCAGCATCAAAGACTGTAGCATGAACCTCTTGTAAATATTTAAATGCTGAGGCGCAGATACCTTCCACTCAAAAAAACAAATAACAAAGGTTGCTACTGGACTGATTTCCAGTCACACAAACTCAGCCTGCCTGGGTCCCATGCAAGTCAGCTGGCTTCCTCATCCAGGTCCCTATTTCCCCCACATGCAGAGACTGCAGTGTCCTCTACAGTTTCCCAGCTCTTGCAGGAATATATAATTTTCAAAAACAAGATTTGATGGCAACAAGGAAGGAGAGAATGACTGAGCATTAGGATAGCAGACTCTAAAATTCACAGATAGGTGAAGAAACATGAGTTTTTCTAAGATCAAATCATTTCCATGTCTTGTTTCCATTAGGAAAATGTTTCACAGGCACTTACTTGAGCCACTCTTAGGAAGTATCTCCCAAGGAAAAGGGTTCCTGGCAACATGTTAAAAAAAAAAACATGTCCCAAGCTCCCTGCTGCCCTAAGCAAGCACAACTCCAATGAATTCAATGAAGCTGCATTTTCTGTGGCCATAAGGCTGCAACACTAGAGTAAACCAAGCCAGATACTGTAAGCCAAATGCTTTAAGGTCTCTTCAATGCCTTACACATATGGTCTGCCAAAAGATGGCTGAACCCACACCTTCAGCTGGCTGTCACAGAGCTTTTCATCCACCAGCAGAACATAGATCCCTGTGCCTCCTCTTGAGGCAGGGCAGTGGCTGGTAGACCTCAGCCTGCTCCTCAGAGGCACTTTGCCCTGAAGGGGCAATGGTACCTCACTCCTTTAGGCTCTGTGCTTGCACTGGCACTCCTGGCCTCCCTGCTGAGTCCTCTGCCTTCTACAAAAAGAAACCCAGCACCCCACTCTAATGGCCACAAGGATGAAATCAGGCAATAGAACGCTAATACCAAAACCAAATGACTTTACAATTTCAGTTGCTTACCACTCCAGTTTCTTTGCTTCCCCATCATACAGCTTGTCTTCCCCTTATCTCTAAAACACCCAAACTAATACCACTCACTTCAAGCAAGGGATAGCTCAAGATTGTTGCCAGACTAGGTTTGGGATTCACCAGCACATGCTGAAAGCAGATTCACAGCTCAGTGAGATCATAGAATCATAGAATGGTAAGGTTGGAAGGGACCTCAAAGATCATCCAGTTCCAACCCCCTGCCATAGGCAGGGACACCTCCCACTAGCACAGGTCACTCAAGACCTCCTCCAACCTGGCCTTGAACACCTCCAGGGAGGGAGCAGCCACAACCTCCCTGGGCAACCTGTGCCAGTGTCTCACCACCCTCACTGCAAACAACTTCCTCCTAACATCCACTTTCAATCTCCCCTCTGCCACTTCAAACCCAATTCCCCTTGTCCTGGCATTGCAAGACCTTGTCAATAGTCCCTCCCCAGCCTTCCTGTAGCCCCCTTCAGATACTGGAAGGCTACTCTAAGGTCTCCTGGAAGCCTTCTCTTCTCCAGGCTGCAGAGCCCCAACTCTCTCAGCCTGTCCTCACAGCAGAGCTGCTGCAGCCCTCTCAGCATCTTGGTGGCCTCCTCTGGACCGGCTCCAACACTTCCATGTCCTTCCTGTGCTGGGGGCTCCAGAACTGCACACAGGACTCCAGATGGGGTCTGAGGAGAGCAGAGCAAAGGGGCAGAATCCCCTCCCTTGCCCTGCTGCCCACACTGCTCTTGCTGCAGCCCAGGACTCAGTTGCTGTCTGGGCTGCATTCATACTGCAGGCTCATGTTGAGCTTTTCATCACCCCAGACCCTCAGGGCCTGTTCCTCAGAACTGCTCTCAGCCATTCCCCACCCAGCCTGCAGTTGTGCTTGGCATTGTGCCTACCCAGGTGCAGGACCTTACACTTGGCCTTGTCGAATGTCATGAGGTTGGCTTGGTCACACCTCTGCAGCCTGTGCAGGTCCCTCTGGATGGATCCCTGCCCTCTAGCAAGTCGACTGTGCCACACAGCTTGGTGCCATCTGCACACTTGCTGAGGGTGCACTGATTCCTCTGTCCATGTCACTGACAAAGATGTTAAACAGCACTGGTGCCAGCACTGACCCCTTGGAGACACCGCTTGGCACTGGTCTGCAGATGACAGCATACATCCTGGAGTAAGGATGTAATAGTGGATAGTGGCTCAGAACAGAGTGAATACAGCAAAGAAATGGTCTTTCCAGCTTCAGAAGTGGTCCCTGAAGGCCAGCAGTAACGGACTTTGGCTTGATTATACAATCTGAGGAACATACTGCACACAGATCCAGTGAGCAATGTTGAAAATCCATAGAAAAGGGAAATGTTTTAAAACAGAGGAGCAAAATCTACTTGAAATCAATACCATGAAGGTCTCTAAGAGGAAAAACTGCAAAAAAAAAAAGACATGTTTGCCACATATAAATCTTTAATGATGTCCTGTAGTTATAAAAAAGTCTTTAAAAAAATTAAAAAACAAACAACAAAACACAACAGGTACTGTAATATACCTGATAGAGCGTTCATCCTCACGTGGCAAAGGACAATTTTCACACCTGCTAAGTGAAATGACTCTGTTGCATCCCAAGGCCAGGGTTAGGGGCTAAGGTGAGCTGTTAATGGAAGGTTAGAGACCTCATAACGCCTCTTCAGGGAGCACCTTTCAGATGCAGTTTTCATGTACAGCAGCAGATCAGAAGGCACTGGCAGCACAAACTAAAGTCACTGTCACTGACAGTGGTTCTAACTGTGTGGTCACCAGCTGATAGCTCGGGTTAGGATAGCCAGCTTGCACACCAGGGCTCCTCAGGCTCAGGACAAGGCTCACTCATTCTCATAAGAGCAGTGCTGTATTATTCCCTCTCCTTCCTGCACACCAGAATTAACTACTCTCTCTCCTCACAGATTAAAAGTGTAGCTATAGAGCTAAGACAACAAACTTTTTTACTGTTAGAGCCTCTGAGCCATCAAAAGAAAAAGCATTTGGTTAAAAAAAATCAACAAAATTACTGATCACAGGCCACACTGGTAAGGAACTCAATGGCACGAAGGACCTGTCCTGTATCAGCATGTGAGACTACTACATTCAGGCAGGATGGCAATACAAATAGAACTGAGACCTGCAGGGAGCCAGCAGGCCCTGGAGGTACAGGTATTCACATCAAAAAATCTGAGTAGAATCAGCAAGAGGAAGACACAAAGAAACAGAATACACATTCTAGCACTAAACAAGATGCGTAGCTTAAGGAGGAGCTTTAGAATATCTGGCTCTATAAATCAGACTATGATTCCCAGTTCTTTAGCTCCTGGCTCCTGCTGATTTCTGAGGGTGAAGGGAATGTTTGTCACTCCCAAGATCAGATGCCAGATCGAATGCTTTTCAAGAAGTACACAGAGGAGTATCTTCCTAGGGAAGAAACCAACTAGAGCTAAGCCTTCAAATGAGCACAAGGAGAACCTCCTGCCCACAGACAGGAAAGTGGTAACCTCCTTCACTTCCTTTGTGGCTTTAACCTAAACCACAACTCCTCCCTTTGGGTTAGGATTCTCTTCCACTCATTCAGATGTTTGTCAGCTTGTCTCTCCAATACCCAGCGTCCACAGCTGCCATGTAAGACAAAAAGCTTTCTCCTTTTTCCTTCTCTCCCACACCCCTTTTGCAGTCTCTTTCCTAAACAAAAATGGCTACAATGCACAGCAAAGCAAGTCTGAACTACAGCTCTTCAGGCACAGAAATCAGTAATTGCAACATGAGAGACCAGGGAAAAAAGAGATGTTGGCATACAAGCTACACCAACATTTGGGAATGCTGGCAGTGAGGAAACACTGCTGCCAGCAGGAAGAGTGATGCCAAACAAACTCCCAGGGCTTTTCCATGAGTGTGAACATTTCTTCCCAACTCTGGGCATAACATCCTTCCTTCTCCCTCATGGAGCTTCAGAGCATGGACAAGGTGCTGAAAGCAGGGAGCAGAGGGAAGCAAGTGCAAAGAAGAGCTGTGCTGCCACAAAGGAGGTCCTTTGCCCATGCGTATGGAGGTGAGAAGAGCAGCTCCCACCATGCCTAGTGTGGCACATCATTGAGGCAGAGCTGATGGCTCCTCCCTTGCTGGGATCCCATCATCAACTGAAAGAAGGTTTAATGATGCCAGAGCTCCGACCGAAAACCCTTCTGGGTCAAAGGTGTAACCTTATGATACCCAGGTGATATTGTGTTTTTGTAGAGGGAACTGGGCCTTGTGAAAAGATTTGAGCAGTACTGCACAGGCATTTTTTTTCTATCTTACAACTACCTATATGAGGTAGGTAGAGAAATATTGGGCAGTAATCTCTCCCACTGCTCTCACTGTGACTCACACCAGGCAGCCACACAGGGTGCCAAGGCATGCAGTCACTGCCTTGTTGCCCCCCAGAACCCAGGACAGCTCAGGACTGCGTAGACTGAGAGGGAATGCCTTTTATTCCTTCAAGAGTTTCAGAGATTTTAAATCATTGTTCTACATCTGAGAAGAAGGGGAAAAAAGATGTTTCAAAACTTATACCTAGAAACTATAACCAAGTGAATTAAACACAAGATTTTATTTACCTTCTTGAAGCACTTCATTTTGACAGCTTAAGGACTTCTTTTTTTTTTTTCAAGATGGGACACAAAACTGGAATCAACTTTTTTCCAAAAATAGCAACAATTTTGGCAAATCAGCAATTTGCTAAGAAAAATGTACCACTGGAGGAAAATCCCAACAAAACCTAGTTCTATTATTTCCTCCCAGCACCGCACAAGAATATGCCTCTGTGGTGTAATTCAGGCTTAAGCTTCACAGCAACTCTGATTCAGACATACTGCACACACAGATATTAGAATATGCCTTTGACATCATGAGAGCAATGCAAAACAGAGTATATACAATATGGCCAAGCAATGCTGCTATGGAAACCCTTGCTTTGAATTCCGTATATAGGGTGTTTAAATTCTTATCCCTAATACTCTTTAACAGAATGTTGTGTATTTTACTTCCTTGTTCAAGTTATCTCCCTCCTTCTGGATTCTCTCCCTTGGAAAAGAAAGATGTTTTTTGTGGGTGAAGCAGAAGGTGACAAGATCCACACTGCGTTCCTGGTGCTGCCATACACACCAGCTCTCTCAGCTACAGCAAGAGCAGCAACTGATCTGTGCCTCTGTTTCTGCAGATGTAAAATGGAAATAAGCTGATGTTTTACTTTGTATACTACTTGAATGTGCTTTGAAATCCATTGTGACAGCCAGAAGATACATGGATCTTTTTCCTATTTGTTACTTTCCGTAGGCGAGGAGTTAGTGTCCTCTACAGACCTATGCTGATGATCTCTCTATACTGAAGAATCAAATCAGGAAGTAGTCACCCACTCATGCAGCGAACAGAGAAGTAATAAAGCAGCACACTTGCCAGCTCCTAAGGAGGTGGCTTCTTAAAAAAAACATAGGAAGTGTTCATGTTTTGAAGCTGACTAATTTCAGAAAGTTCCCATTTCGCTCTCTTTTTCTTAAACTTCTTTTAAAAAATAATCTGTTTACCTGCTCTTCTGAGGTGTCTCTGCTAGGGAAAGTCAGACCGGATAGATTAAAGCTAGCGACGCTACAAGAAAAGAGGACGCTTTATTTGTCCATCTCCTCCATTTGCAAAATGCTCCTGGTGGACCCTAGTGGTACCTTTTGGGTTTCACTCCGACAAGGAGAGGAGTGGCCAAGGGAAACTGGCAGCTGCTTTGGGGTGCAGCACGTCCTGGGACGCATGGCACCACCTCCTGCAAAATCTGAGCAGAATGTGCAATCTAATAATGATCACTCAGCAGCCAAACAAACTCACCCGTGCAATACAGTGATTGCAAATGCAGATTAAGTTACTTGCATTTGTCTGATGGTGTAATTGCCAAACTGCACATTCAAAAGAGTATTTGTTTAACTGTGTGATATACAGATAGAGCTTATGCACTTGAGGCCAAATTCACCCCTGCTGTAATTTCCCTCACTCCAGTAGCAATTACTCAAAGGATTAATTTGGCCCACAGTGTTTCCTAGTGTATGTGATTCATCATTTCTTTCCTATAACAAAGAATAATACACTGTTTCAATCAGTGGTGATGTCCTGGCCTCCTTGAGGCTGACGGACTCCCTGTTTAATCAGACATAAAACAAATCACTTGCAGAGGCAGAGGCGTATAAGCATGCTTTAATTACAATATTGTAACACCAATTAGAGATCTATCTAATCGAGGACTCAGTACTTCCTACTCGGGTATTACTCCCATGTTGGGATAATTACTGCTAATTAAGCTTGGAACTAATTAGGCCAAATGATCTCATTTATACCAACATGGATGACTTCTAGGAGTTCACACACAAGAGGGGGAAAAAAAAAAAAAAAAAAATCAGCAAGTGTGATTTTATCATTCCTGGACATATCAGCACTTTGCTTTTGAAATGGACTGCCCCTCCCCAATGGACAAGCCCTGTTAAAACCCAAGTCCAGAAGCTCAGATGATCTCAGATTCTTCTAAAGTAAAGAAATGCTCTCTGAAGGTATTTCAGTTGGTTGTCCCAACTCACCTCCTGCTCCCAAATTAACGTCGATGTTAATTGTCCCATCAATGCCCACATCACCCAAAACCTACAGGCCAATGTTAATTGTCCCATCAATGCCCACTTCAGCCAAAACCTACAGGCCAATGTTAATTGTCCCATCAATGCCCACTTCACCCAAAACTTACAGGCAACTCTCACATAGTTATGGTTACAACTTCCTATGCGCTTAGCACTATCTGTACTGCCACAACTACTGTGCAGAGTGAGGAGGCTTGCTGTAGGGTGCTGTGCAGTGTTAAGACTCCTAATAACTTGGAAAAAAAAGAATTCTTAAGCACACCAATAGCCATATGTACTTGTTGCATGATTTGCATCAATGCTGCATATAATTAGAAATTGCACCCCAACACTGTTTAGTAACAGTGGCTCAGCAGCGTTGCATGTGATGGCTGAGGCAAGAGGCTGACTCTAGCTAACAGAGTTCCTTGCAAAGTCCATCTATGCTACAAGACTCCTCATGTTCGCAGTCAGACTACACCTAACAAACTGGCTTTACACTACAGTCAGAAAAATACAAGACAGGCCATGTAGCTGTGTTTATGGTGCATCTTCTCCCCCTTCCCTCCAACCACAAAATTTCTGCACCAGCTCAGACCTGAAATTCTCAGGTAGAGGAAACACCAAAGTAACTACCATTTGGACTTGCCCTTGCGTATGGGAACAGTTGCAGGCTTACAGTAAGCAGGGTGTTCCCTGCCTAATGTTGGCATGGCTGAACTGTTGGGTAAAATGAAGCTTAAAAATAAAAACTTGGAGCACTGCATTTTTGTCTGGTTATTTTGGGGACTATGAGTTGACCAGGATTTCAACAGTTGCTCCTCACCCAAAGACAGTTTGCACCAGTAATGTGATTTCCTCCTGCAGTATTTGCTGACTTCAGTTTCATGTCTGTGTGAAGGAAAAATGCTACCTATCAAAACATCACTCTCACTTCTCAAAGTGAATGGACATCTTTGAAGCACAAGGAAGGACTAGCATCCAAGAATTAGCTGAGAGCATTCATCCTGGCACCCATCTGTCTGCACTACAAACTTCACAAACCGACAAGACCTCTGGTCCCTGGGAAGTCAGAGTACCTGAACACCTATGCTCAGCCTCTTACATCTGCAGAGACTGCAGACTGGAGGGTTCATACTATCAGACAGTACAGGTAAGTCAAGAAAGCTTTGGTCACATTCACTGCACACAGGCCATCTCTTTCTGTAAATCTCCTCTTCCCAACCTGCCTCAAATTCAAGCCTTCCAGGATCTGCTTCAAGGCACAGCATGTAATAAAACCTGCTTTCTCTTTAGGCTTTCTCTCACCAGCTGCCTTTTTTACTCCTAAAGCTTCCTCCTAAACACTTAATTTTCTCACGCTTTCTCATACTTCAGGCTGGAATCCTGAAGCCGCTGAACCCTGGAATTCACCATTGTCTCCAGGTCTTCTCCCAGCCTGCCCCTTTATCCTCACAGTGATCATTGTTTCCTGGTGAGTCACAGACACCACCCCCCCTTCTCCCCTCCAAATGCCTCCTTAACAATCTTCTCTTTTCCAAAGACCATCAAAACTGAGCACAGCAGGATTTCCTACACCAACCTGCCCTGGTTACAATACCTCCTGGAAATGATCCTCCAGCTGTCTGTGAAATTTCTGTGGAAGTGCCACTTCTTTATGCAGTACCATTAGCAGAAGATTAATAAATAATGCACAGGAATAACACAACCCCCAATAAACTAAGTACTACTTCTGTTTTCCTAAGTGAGCAACATGGATCCTAAATCTGATCTCCCCCTCCAGTTGTTACCCAATCTTCATCTCAGCTACTGAACTCTCCCTTCCCACCCTGGCAAGCTCGTCATTCCTTTCTTCCCAGCTGCCAAGGCCTTTGCTGCTACCTCATCCAGCCCAAACACACTAGCAGACACAAATGCAAGCATCTATACATGTATCAGGTTACACATTGAAACTGCATATGCACCCATGTGCTGCTACACAGTAGCCCATGGCTCACTGAATCGTACTTACTTGATTGTCTGCTGGAATCTCTGTGGGAAAAGGTGAGCTGGAGACCTTCTAACAGAGACAGAGATCTTCTAACAAGCATTGAACCCTAAGTCCGAGGAAGACAGTGGTAGATCAACAGCCAGGGCAGTGTTCAGGCGCAGCACACACTGAGCCCAGGGGGCCTCTGTGAATGGCCTCTCTAGCGTCAAAAGGGAGGAAGTCTGGAGCTTTAGATCAGAAGCGCATCCCAAACAGGCATTAGGCTCTAATAAGTAAGATGTTTTACACTGACAGAGTGCAAGAATCCTCCTAACATCTCCCCTGAACTCTGCATATAGGTGTCCCTTCAGTTGATGGTGGTTTGGATGACAGAAACCAAGCAAACAAGCTCCCTACCTAACGGAGGAGGGAAGAAAAGCAGTATCCTGGTGGAGGAATACCATGTCACAACCACTACAGAAAGCGCTCTAAATGCTCTGATTTGGGACTAAAGTAAGTCCTTTAGGACAGGGACTGTCTGGTGTCTGGACAGCACACTGCACACTCCAGTATTAAGACTTCAGTGCACAGTGTACAGATATTTACCGTCAGCAGCAGCCTGCAAAGAGAAGCCACCTCAGAAGGACTTCCCCAGGGGCACCTGCAGGGAATGATGGAGATTTGAGTCAGTGTCCTAAGACCCAGACCTGGAGAGCTCACTGTGAGGCACAGTTCAGTATGTCCTCCTTCCAGACAGGTTCCTTCAGTTATTTTCAAGCACACTCTGCTTGGAGGGGTTTAGAAGTTTTTTTTCCAGAGCAAATGCCATAGCCTTATTCGAGGTTTGCCTATATGCAGAGGCCCAGCTGGTGACCAGCCCTGTATGGCCCTATAATGGCCAACCCTTTATGTGAAAAGAACCATGAAGTACAACAAAACAGACATGGAACAGAAATAATCCAACTCTTGTTCTCCCAGAGTGCTAGGAAAACATCCAGAGCCCCAGCAGCAAGATAGCAGGAGAGTGGGGCCACTGGCCTTGACCCCTCCTGAATATCTAGGTTGGTACCAGCTGTACCTCCAGAAGGCAAGCAAGAGGGCTGCTGCTTACTGCAGGCAGCTGCCAGGTTCATATCTCCAACTCTCCTGAAAGCCCTGGCTCAAGTTTTTGTTGCATAAGGCAGGGACATGTCCCCGAGTCTGAAGTTTAGAAATGAGATGTATTTATTTGTTATTATTTTCAGTTATCTGAATGCAGTGAAGGTCAGAACACTTATCTTCTGGAGCTGGTTCCTGCTCCCACTCATGTGATGCAAAACCAATTGAAGGATCTTTTTTTTCCATATTTCTCAGGCAGAGAAAAAAAAATCCAGTGAGAATGAAAATTGATACAGGGTACTTTCTCAAGGGGATCTGTGGTAAACATGGATTCACTGCAATGGGAGAAAGGGGAGGTCTGTGGGCATTCCTGACTACCTCCTTATCCTATTGGATGCAATAAACCATGAATAAAGAGAGGTGGAGAGGCCATAGCTTTTTACCTAAGTTTTAACCTAAGGCAATCTCAAGAACTGGAGGAGACACCAACATCTACACCATACTCCCAGAGCTGCATTTTGGGTGACATGGCTCAAGGACACACCTGCATGTCCTGTGCCCTCTACAGGGCTGCTCCATAGTCTCCAAGATTAATTTATGCAAAACATGGGAAGACCTGCCTTCTCCTTTTGCAGTGAGTGACTTCATTAACCTTTCAGGAGCTTGCCAACAGTGAAGGAGAAGCAATGGGGAAATTGTTCTTCTAGGGGAAAGAGAATTCTGCCATGCTGCTAACAGCAGATACCTAGGAGAGACCAAAGACGCCAGCAAATAGCAGACCCTAATCTAGTAATACTCTGCCTTCCCCTCTTTGCTCTCACAGACATCCTCCAGTCTCTGCCCTGCTCTTAAAATGGTCCTTCCCCCCTAGCTGCTGGCAGCTCCTGGCAAGAGAGACAAGGAAACCAGATGGGAAGGCAAACAAGGGAGACAAGCACAGTTTTGCAGAGTCTGAAGAGAAAGACCTGGCCCAGAGGCAGAGCAGGACGGACAGAGCAGGTAAAACAAGTGAAGCAGGTATAGAGACAGGGAGAAATGGCTGTGGGAAAAATGGAAAAGCTGCATGCCACTCTGCATAGAGTGCAAGGGATGCCTCCTCAGCATGCTAAGGAAGGTTTCGTCTGTTACAGAGACAGAAAGGAGAAATCACAAACTGTCTGGTCAGAAAAGCTGGGGACTTTTATGAGCCTGGGACTGAGTCATGCTTGGCAGGGGCAAATCTGGTGGTACCCAGAAATGAAGCTAAATTCCACTGGAAGCCAGAAAATCACTGTGCCCATGTCCTGTAGGACACTGGGTGAACTTCAACACATGGTCATCTGTGTGACCTCTCTTCACGCCTTGCTGCCACGAACTCATGGTGTCTCACATCAGCCCACCTGCAGCCACCTCTCCCTGCCCTGGGGAAAGGACTTCTCCACACCACATCTCCCCACTCTGGGAGGCAAAACTGAATCTGTGAAGGGATATCCAAAAAACATCACCTTTCAACTGTAACTGCTGGCCAGGATCCTTGCAGCCAAAATTCTGTCCCTGCAGGGAGGTGCTTATATAGGCTGCATGCACTCCAGCTTGGAGAAATTCTATCCCACATCAGATAGTAGGATGGCCTCTTTGCAGGATCAAGTGTCTTTCTTGGCAGATGGGAGAGGGATTCTCCCTAGCACAGGAACCCTGCTGCCCCTGTTCCACCCAAAGAACAACTCTTACCCTCTGCTAAGCACAGGTCTCCCTGTGCAGCTGTCCTGACTTGCTGCGTGCTGGCTTGCTCACTCAGTGCAATTCCCAACAAGAGGTAGGGGCCTCCCCAGATGTTTGGTGCTAGTTCCCTCCTTCCTCCATCATGATCTTCCCTGACACTACACAGGACCCTGAACTCAACTGGAAGTTCATGTGGGGACAGTCATCCTCTTCTTAACAACCACAGATGTCACCAAGCAGTCAAGCAGAACAAAATCCAGGTTTTCAGGGTAGATTGTCTAGAGCCACAGGGAAGTTTGGGGAGTGAGAGAAGAACAATGGGGTAGGACCATAACAAGTCAGGAGGCCATGTCCAAGGAGATAAGGTGATGTCAGGAGACCAAATCTGAGACTACAGATCCTGTCAAGCTCCCAGGCAGAAACAAAGTACTTGGACACTGATGTGACAACCATGTTGCAGCTCAGAACAAGACTTCAGGTGGCCCCACCCAAAGCCAGAGACACACATGTGGAGAGAGTCTCACCTTGCTCTGTCAGGAGGCAAGTTCCACCTCATCTGACCATCATCTGGACCATGGCCACAGTGGGGGATCATCTGGAAAATGCCATGCCCTGTCCTTTTTGCTAGGACTCTCACCAGTCAGCCCCACCAGCACCTCTCATGTGGCCAGGCTGCAAAGACCACACAACCAAGGACAACAAAAAGAGGTCCGTGCTGGAGAGACATGTAAGGGAGGAATTTGGAGGATAAACTAGAGAGAGGCGATAGGAAGACTGTGCAGAGTATCAATAGTGGGGGAGGGGAGAAGATACAGGGTGAGAGAAGAAAATTACATGAACAGAAGGAAGGGAGCTGCAAATAGAAGGGGATGTGGAAACAGAAGAGAGAGACAGATTGCAAGAGTGGTGGAAGTAGAGGAGACGTAGAGGGACAAATATAATCAGATCTCTTNGGCTGAGAGAGGCAGTGAATGAGTGAGATTGTAGAAAGCAGCTTAGCTCCGTACTTAATTTTCCATCAAAGATACAGGTGAATAACAAGAAGAGGGTCTACTAGAACAACAACAGTACCAAAGTCTCTGGAGATCTGGATTTTAGGAGTATTCAAACTAAATTAACCCAAAACACACCAAAACAAGCACTATCTGAGTGCTTATGTGGAGAATTACCTACAGGGAGAAGAAGCTGCAGTGTGGGTTCAGGTACTTGTCAAGGTAGGGTTGACAAGAGAGGTCCAGACCAAGCCAACAGCCAGAGAGAACGAGACTCTCTGTGTGTGTCTTATCTATGTTTGTGTTCTTGTTCCTATACATCTCAGCAAGCCTATGAGTGAAGCAGACATCACCAGTGTTTGCTTTTCACAGCCTATAATCCAATTGTTTTCATTAAAATATTCCAATTAGCCTCAAACCAGCACACCTACCAACTTACAGCCAGCTGCAAGGAAAACCGAAGAGTGATGAGCAGGAGGCTACACAAGGAGGGGTTCTGCTCCTGCAAAGCTCACTAACACCTTTCATTTGCAACTTAACTTTCTTAATATTTATCCAGTTTAATTTGCACCACCCTTAAGTTTCATCTGCCACCATGGAAAATAGGGGGGTTGTGCATACAAGCTCCCAATGCCATGTACACCTGAGTCAAGTGTAGTTTGTAAGAGCTCTGAATAAATCAAACACCTGGCGCCTGCTTGCACCTCCCATACACGCATGTGCAAACAGAGCTTCCCAGTTACCCTCTGCACACAGGAACCCACAGGATTTTTCCTGACCTCAGACCACACTACTTTATGACTTGCTAGTGCAGCAATTGTCTAGGATTCCCTCATCAATGAGAGAGGAAGGCCTCTGCCTATAAAGTGATGTTAAGGCAGGTTGTGTACCTTGTTTGTTTATTGCTGAGGAGGAATGTTTGTCGTGGCTGTCAGGTTTATATAAATATTTCCATGACTTCAGACAGCTTGGCATTTCTACATGCAGCTGAGAAAGTGGATGAATGTACAGATGAAAAATTGAAGAAATGTTATTAAGAGAGGAAAGAGAATATCTTCTGGCACCCCCAGGATGGCTTAAAAAAGGCCAGGCAGGTCAGAGACATTTCTGAATAAAATGCATTTTTTCCCACCCCAAGGGTTTCTGAAGGCTGGCAATAATTAAGCATTACAACACCTTTCTGGAGTAGATAAGTCAGCTGAGGCCATCTGAGGTTAAAGGACTTGCCTGTGATCACACACACAGCAAATCAGTGGCAGAGAGGAGAATTAAACTCAACAGTCTTAGCTTCCATTATCCTATACACCTGGCTGATGTCCAGATCAAAGGACAGGAGCTGTGCCGACTGTGGACCTGACTGCCAAGCGCAGGTCCTCTAAGACAGTACAGCAATCGGGCGTAAAGCTGAGTGGCAAGCATCCACCCTAACTTAAAGATGGTAACTGTGAAAACAAGTGACAGAAGGCTGGGAAGCAGTGCCTAGTTACAAAACACGGTGCCAAGTGGATTAAATATACATCGATAGATTCAATTACAAAGAGCAGCATGCAAAATGGAAGTGACTGCAGTCAAGGACCCAGGATGGCAAGAAACAACCCCAAAATATAGTCACAGTTTTCAGTAGGAAGAAATCCATTCTTTCAGACCTCACTGAGAAGGTGCAGCCTTCAGTCTCCAGGGGGACTGTCCCAAGCCACCCGAGGCAGGGAGCAGAGTGACACTCAAGCCCTAAGGGTTACTGAGAAGCCTGTGAGACTCAGGTTTAGTGGGGTGAGAGAGATCCATATCACCTAATGCTGAGCAGCCCTTTGTTATCACTGTCACCAGAGAAGCCAGAGAGTGAAGTACTGGAGAAAGTGAGCTACTCCCCTGTCCCCTCTGGCTGCCCCTGCCTCACTAGGGTGTAGGGTGAGGCTGAGATGCACCTCTGAGTAAGGAAGAGGAAGCCTGTTCCACACTCTGCAGGTTCACACTGCCTTGGGTGAGAACATACAAAGGCACCTCCACCAGTGTTGAGATTCAGCCCTTCATCAATCTGTGCCCAAATGCATGTTCTGCCTTTGGGGGCCCCAAAAGTACCAGATCTGGCAGAAAGAGAGGCCAGGTCCTGACACCATTCACCAACTCAGTAATGCAACACAATTCGTTTGTCACGGGACCTGAAGCTTTCCAGAAAAAAAACCTCTTTGCTCTTCCTCACCTCTGCATTTTCCCAGGATTTTCAAGAGTTACAAAATTACCATTGCAACCCTCCTACCCAGCTTCATCCTGCACTCACCAGGACACATGTGGAAGGTGTCCCTGCCTATGGCAGGGGGTTGGAACTAGATGATCCTTGAGGTCCCTTCCAACCTTACCATTCTATGATTCTATGTGCTACCCTAATCACTAGCGATGATTTAATTTCCTCCTTCTTGGAGCAAGAGTAGCAAGGACAATTCAGCACTCCACACACATAGCTGCCACCTGACAAATGCAGGTGAATGCAGTTAAATGCAAAGGTAAATACAGTCTCAGACCATTTTTTGTACCTGGAGAACTAGACCAGCAGTATTTTGCATGCAAGATTACAGGTCTGTTTGTAGTTGCATTTTGACATTCCATTACCGCAATTGCACACGGCCAGTTACATGCCTTAGCAGCAGCTTACAAAAGCAGCTGCTGCTAAACATACAAAATCCAGCCCCAGATGCACACGCTCAAGACTAAAAAAAACAGTCCTTATTTTTCTGCTACAGAAAAACCATGTATTTGCTAGCTGCCTTTCCCCTGTGCAAACACCACACCAGCACTCTCCTTGCACTCATATTCGTATGATGATCCACATACTCATTTGAGTCTTTTGCTAACTTAAAATGTATACAGCATTTTGCAATTAGAAGCATCCCAAAAATGCAAAAAAGGCCTCAATTTTTGCATAAAGCATTCTTCCCTCAGCAAGCAGCTACAACCACCTCTCCAGCTAGAAGGTACTGTCTGTTTAAGGCTTCAGAGGAACACGGTGCTAACCCTTTAAGACAGTAAGAGATGAATACTTTTTTTTCATTTAAACTATAGGGGAGTTTTACCTAGATAGACAGCAATTTCCTGAGCGAGTCTGGCAAAGTGCCCAGACCTAAGACCACTCCCACCCCTCCTTCTTCTGGCAAAAATTACCACGGCGTCTTTAATAGTCAAAAGTAGTTTTTAGGGGTTTGTTTTTACAAAAGATGCCAAGACAAAACTGAGTTGTAAGCAAACCCGGGTACTGCAGTATTTCTTCCAAGAACTAAACTGATGTGGGATGTCTTAAGCATACTACCCCCAATCACCCTACCGAGGGACGGTCCAGTACTGAGTCAGAGGGAAGCAGACTGAATCACGAATAGCCATTCCTGCAAACTGCTCTCCCTCCCACCTCAAGTTTACAATCTGAGGAGTGACCAGGTTGCGGTTAGCTTGGGAAAGCTGATGAGATCACAGTCTGGGGAGACACAGCCTCAGCCAGCCTCAAGTTTTTGCTTAATCGGCTCCTTGTTTTGCACGGAGACACAGACAGTGGTTGTTACACCAGGTTTGCCATACGTTTATTGCATTGCTGTTACAGGGATGTATGTACGGCCCGTGTCATAGAATCATGGCATAGTCAGGTTGGAAAGGACCTCAAAGATCATNACAAGACTCCAGTGTCACTGGCAAGTTGTGTCATTTTCTGTTGGAAGGGCAAAACAGAATTCCAAAACTGTCCAAGTGAGCGCTAAGTGCGTGCAGACTTCTAGCAAAATCTGTTGCAGCATGAGTCATTCTGGGCATCAAACCACATGCTCTGCTTGTGCGACGGTGAGCAGCGTCCACGCAGGAGGATGCGGTGCTTCGCACCCCTGCGCTACCAACCCGCCGTGCTGCTCCTTCCACCAGGCAGGCAAGCACTACCCCCATTTCACAGCTCTCCACAGGAAGATCAATCCCCGCTTTAAAGCACTTTGCCTAAGGCTGCCCGTCAAATCAGTGTCAGGATCTCAAGGTCTGCGAGATTTCCACATCCCAGACCGGCGTTTCTCAAACGGAACAAGTGAAGCGTAAAGCAGGGATGATGTTAACTCAGTTACGTGCACAACTTCACATCACGCAGCACAAATATTTGCTTCCCCTTAATGTTTTTAAATGGTGTTTAGGCAATGAGTTTGCTTATAGAACGCAGAAATAATGTGTTTGTGTGTATGAGAGTCTTATCAAAGCCATGGTGTCCAAGAAGCCTGCACCCTTAGGTGTAGGCCAGGGAGCACCCGTAAGTGGTGCTTGCATCTCCAGTGGGTAGCAGCAGTGTGTTGGTGGCTCTGCTGTGCAGGAGCAGTACCTAAAAACTGCTGAGAAGAAATCCTCTTGGATGACAGCACCCAATGCCACAAAATACAGGCTGAAGGACTGAAATACATTTTGTTCCCTGCCAGCCCCACCAACTCCTGAGCCACTTGCTGAAGATCTGAGAGTCAAGTGCAGCCAACCGGAGAAATGTACAGCGATTCTGAAGTAAAATTATTGACCCATTTGGTCACCTAAACATCAGCAAACAACATAAGAATTGGCCAACTCCCCTCCTGTCTCCCCCTCCCTGGCCCTGCCACACTGCCATTTTCTGTCCCCATCTCCATACAGCGAGTCACATCCCATGCCACAGCTGAGGAGTGGTGTGCAGGGTGTAATTGCACACATGCTCCCTGGGGAAGAGCACTATGGGATGCAACTGACTGTCCACAAAGGAGCACAGGCAGGAGGCCAAGGATGGTGATTGGCCTCAAGTCATACTCGCTGATCAGCACATCGAGGATTTTAAAGCACATAGCTCATCAGATCAGCAGCTTGTCCTAGAAGGAGAAAAGTGACATAAAATATGCACAAGCTTTCCTTCTGCCCTGACAGCAGGTTGAGTTTTCAGATGTGGAAACAGCAGCCTGCTCTCCTCCCCCCAACATGGTCTCCTGTCATGCTTTTGCTGCAGCACTGCCGTCTTGTTCTCAACTCTGGAGACTGCTCCCTCCCCAGCCATCATGCCGAGGCGCAGGCTTTGGCCAGGATGCTCCACGACACTGTTTTCATGCCTGCTCAGCCCTTGGCCTTTCTTCTCAGCATGCCATGCAGGGGCTCATTAGTGTTCCCTGTTGTTAACACTTTTGTAGCTTAAGCCCATCCAGTGCCATGCTGAAACACGAAGGGCATCAAATCATCATCCAGGAGGGTGCAAAACTTCCCACCCCTGCCAGCCCAGCTGGGATTCAGACAGGCAATCCCCTAAAGGTAGAGCATGCACATCTGCATGTGCAAGAGTGGTATGCAAGCTCTGTGACGAGCTGGCACTGCTTTGGCTTCTTCCCAAAGAAAGCAAATTCAAGCATGCTTGACCCAAGATCAGTCCTCTGCATGTGTATGTGCAGAACATTTTTATGGTGCTGCTTGAGTACATGATGTCTGTGGTATGTGCCTGCTCTGTTATGGGAACAGGAAAGCTAAAACATGACACATACTGGGTTCAAGTCTTAGTTGTCTCACATCATAATTTGTGCTACTGCAAAGTTGGCTTTCAAATACTATAGCTACTAGACTGACAGAATAAGCTATTACATAAACTGAGGAAAACACAAGAATTGGGCTGTGTCTGTGCAGGCACCATGCTTACAACATGTGTACATTGCTCCCTGGGAGGAATATTGTGCTACTCAAGCATGTTTGCACAAACCTGCTGTTTCTGTACATGTGTAGGAGTTGGGTATGCAGAGGCATTCATGATAAAGCTTTATTTCCTCCCCACGTGTATTTTCACAAGGGACCGGTATTTTGTCCTTGCTGTTGCCAGAGTCCATCATAATCAACAGAAATTTACAAAGACACTTTAAGAGAAGGTTTCCCAACCAAAGAAAACATCTATGGAAAAGGCAATCCACAGAGCCTTTCTCCATCCCCTCAGCTGCAAGCCTTGCCCGAGTCACTATCATCCCTGGGGCCGATTATAAAGATCTCCCTACCAAATGGCCCAAACTTTGCTGAGTCAGAAAACTCGATCTCCATCTTCTTCCACACCAAAAAGTCCTGCTGCATCTCATTCAGCTTAGCTATGTTCCATCCTTACTCGTGTCCTGATTCAGTTCAAAATTCCCCCTCTTTTTAAAGCCCTCCAAGGAAGCACTCCACAGTCTTTCTTGGACATTTCTCCTCACTCTTCCATCTGTCTACATCTTCTCTTAGTATCAGTGCCATAGGTGCTGGAGCTGCCACCTCCTCCTCCTCCTCCTCCTCCCCAGGTGCAGCTGCCTGGAACAGGCATTTTTTCTCCCTACCTCACTGCCCGGTAAGTCTCTGTTCAAACACAATCTGATACTTCTCCCCCTCCTGTGACAATAAACCTCAGCATCTTTCTGCCCGCTTCTCACATACCTCCATCATTGGACTCTCTAAAGCGTGTGGGATAAAGGTATCATGGAAAATGTTACAGCAAATCGTGGGATTTTGCTGTGATTCTTTTTCTGTCTTTTTTTTTTTTTTTTTTTCCTTGAAGGGAGGTAACAAGTCAGAGAGAAGCTGGCTGAGATTTCTGTTGTACATTTTTTTTTGCAGCAGCAAGATCCTCCATCTTCCTTGCTGGATTGAATAGGGTCTCAGGACAATTTAGTCTCCCTCCCCCATCTCCCATTCCTGCTCATATTCTTCAACATGATGTTCTCCTCCCAGGTTTGACTGAGAAAGCACATACCCTCACTCTCCCTCTTGCAGCTCCTGCCTTGCATAGGTTGTGTCAGGACATTAGGATGACGGACATTTGTGCAGCTCAGATTCTTGTAGGTTATTTTTTACCAAAACAACCAGAATCAATGAAACCCGAATGATGGCAGATGACAAACTTGAAAGACCTAGCAAGGATGCACCTAGATTACTGGGAGGCTTTCTGCATCTCACGTCAAAAGGAAAAAAAAAAAAAATCCAAATCTTAACCAAACCCAGTGTCGATGCTGTAATGAGGCCGGGCATGAGGATCTGTTTTCTCTCCCTTTTGCCTTATTTTTTTTTTCACTCACCCACATTATCACCTCACCACCAGCAGGTTAACAGCCACAAAACCTTCATCAAGCACTGCCGCTCTCTCGCCCAGCTACGTATTTATTCGCTGATAAACGGCAATTATAAATACATCTCCTTTAATCTCCCAGCATCCAGGAGGGGAAAAACATCTCCCACCCTCGCGGCAGACTTTCCGACTCTGCCCGGCTCCGGAGGCAGAGGGATGGAGCAGTGACAAAAGACCCTCCCCAGGGCCGCCCGCTACCTCCGCGGGGCTTCACCCCGGCGCCGGGCAGTGGAGAGGAAGGCCGTCCCCGGCTCTGCCCCCAGCTCCAGCCTCGGCCAGCCACCACCTGCCCAACCCTCCGCCCCACCAAAAAAAAAACCCCAAAAAAATCCAACAACAACAACAAAAAAAATTATTGGGAAAAAAAAAAAAAAGAAAAAAAAAGAAAAAGAGAGAAAGGCGCCGGGACAGAAGCCAACAGGTGGAACGCGCTTTTTGTCCCTTCCGCGCTCGGTCCCGGCTCTCTGCCCCCGTACTGCTCCCGGGATCGCCCCGGTAACCGCTCTCCCTCCCGCCGCCGATGGGGGAAACTGAGGCACGGCGCCACGGGGACGGGCGCCCACCGACCGCCGCAAAACTTTCCGCTCCCCCGCCGGGCCGGACCAAGCCAGGCTGAGCCGGGCGGCGCGCTGGGGCTGACTGCGGTAGCCGCAGCCGCCCGCCCGCATGCACACATGCCCGCTTGCACACGCCGCCCGCCGCCGGCGGTAGACGGGCCGCGCCGAGCCCAGCCGGAGACACCGGCGGCGGCGAGGCGACCTCGGGGGTGGCGGCGCCAGGCATCGGCCCCCCGCCGGCAGCACGGCGCGCAGGCTGCCCGGAGCCGAACCGAGCCGGGGCGGGCGGCGGGGCCGGCGCTTACCTGCCTCAGGCGTTGAAGGCTCGGAGCAGCATGTCGGGGGGCGGCGGGGAGCAGGACCCTGCCGGCGGCGCGGCCTGCGCTCGCCGGGCACTAGGGCAGCATCAAGGCAACTTAGGGGGAACCCTTTCGGGGCCTATTGTCTGCGCGGGGCGGCAGGGCGGCGGGGCGGCCTCCCCCCGCGGGCGCCGCGGCGCTTGGTACGGCCCAGGCATTCATGCCAAGCGGCTTTCACACATGGAGGCTTGTCTCCAGCGGCTGCTGACAAGCCACAAACAAGACGTCCCCCTCCCTCCTCCTCCTCCTCCTCCTGCCTCCTCCCTCCTCCTCCTCCGGCCTCCTCCATGCGAACTCCGACTCCGCTGACAGGCGGGCGGCCAGGCCTCGCCGCCACCTCTCCTCGCACCCGCACTCGCCGGTGTGCGGGAGCAGGGAGAAGGCCACCGGCCGCCTGGCCGGGAAAATGGCAGCCGCTCGTCCCGCTGTGCCCCTGGTCGGAGATGGGACAGAGGGATCCAGGGCCTCGCCAGGAGGGTTGGGGGTTTCTCCTTCGGACAGCCTGTACCAGGCTCCGGTAGAAAAGCGAACGTTAAACCTGTAAAGTAAATAGCGCAGGTTCCCCTCATCGGTCCCTCGTAAGGGTCATTATCAACATGGGAGCCGGCTGAGGATTTTGCCCCGTTTCCCCCAAGGGGTTCCAAATAAGCGTGCAAGTCAAATGGTGAAGACCCAGCCCCAGGGGACTCGGGGTCCACTTCAGCCTGCAGCCGCCAGCCCACTCCGCAGCGACATGGTGGCGGGAGGCAGGGGAGGAAGGCAAGCAGAGGGCTCTGGCCAAACAACCTCTCCTGGGCTCCCGAAAATTTTTGTAACCCCCAGCACTGTAAACAGTGGGTACGAAGGAGCTTAGTTTTCCAGAGGGAAAGTCTTTAAGCATCTCCAGGCATGGCCAGCTTTGACAACCTGAGACAGGAAGGGCCCAAGAGCAGGGCAATGTTTGGGCTAAGCTCACAGAGATTTGGGCAAAGATTTTTTTTTATTTTTTTTTTTTTTTATTACTTCAGCTGAGAGGGTTTCCTGGACATCTGGGTTAGTATGTCCTCAGTCCAGCTAAACCAAAATTTAGCCAGCGTGAATCATTAAACTCTGTGCTGCCTTAGGTATGGGTTCATCAGGGTTCAGGCAGCCCAGAAAGCAAACCACATGACTGACTGTCATACATTTCATAACAAAACCACAAAACTCAATCTCAAAAAAACACATCCCTGTCCAGGGACAACAAAAGTTTTTTGTTTCTTGGGTTTTTTCCTGTGAATCACAGCAGAAAAAAAAGATCTGTGGAGTCCAGAAGAGTGTTGCACAAGCATCAGGCGTTTTCATTTAATAAAAATAATTATAATAATCACCACTTGGACAGAGTTCTTTTGTCCAATAATATCAAAGACATTTTACTAATCCTGGCAAGTACTTTTATCTAAATTTAACAAGTGTTTTAAACAGATTTGGGCAGACAAAGTGATTTAAAACAAGGCTGGTCATCTGGACTTGTAGCAGAAAAAGAGAATGGACATTTTTGAACTCAAGTGCTCAATAGAAAAGCTGCTTCCCAAAAACAGAGTTCCTACAATCCCCTAAAATTCTAAAGTTTTAGACAAGTGATGGTCTTACTCTGAGAAATTTTAGCCAGGTCTAATTTGTAGCTGGGATACTTAAGATGCAAATGAAGAACTTGCAAATTGAACTGTTGGAGCAGGTCCANCTTACCAGGAAAGAGAAATAGAGGTCATGCAGGGAGGGAAGGCTGCAACCAAGAGTGATTGCAAAGAGAGAAGAGCAAAGCCAGGTGAAAAGACTGGAGGATGAGAGGCAACCTTGCAAATTTCCCAGCTAGAAGAGCAACAGGAGATCTGGGTGAAAGGACTGAAGGCAATGTGGAGAAGTATAAAAAAGTTGGAAGAATATACAGCCTAGAATTTGACAGGCAGGAAAACTAAATCAAACTGTTTTCTGTCAGGCACTTGGGAGTCAGGAGAATGTGCTGTGGAACTGAAGCCTTGGGCAAAGGTGTCAGTCAATCCTCTTGAGTAGGCTGCTCAAGTGCTCTCCTCAACAGGACTCTCACCTTGGCAAGTGCTGGGAGCTGGCATTCCAGGAGCTCAGAAGAGGATGGCTGCCACAGTCAACCTGTTGAAAGCAAAGCCAGCTTATACAGAGTGGTCATCACATCCAGCTTCACCTTCCACTGTCTCTACAAGGGGACATACTGCAGCAGCTGTGCCTACTGGGTGCACAGAGTCTTCAGAAAGGTTCTGACACGTCTTCTGAGCCTATCAGCTCAAGTTTTCTGAGTCTTTTCAGGGAAAACAAAAGCCTCTTGGCATTGTAATTGAAGCCTGAGCATTTCTAGTACCCACATTCTGCTAAGGGAGGAAAACAACTCAAGGCTAAACTTACCTTCTCTGGAAATAGCTGCACCCAATAGCCTTTCTCCAGTGCTTAAAATCACACTCTTTCCAGTCATTTTTGAGCATTCATGAAGATGGCTTGGCCTTCTTTTCCTGTCCCTGGACTTCCTAATGCCTAATCAGCTCTGAGTAGGGCCATATCTTCTTGCAACCGATGAGTGCTGCTGCTCTTGGCAGGATGGATTTTCCCCCTTCCTTCATTACCATAACGTTCCTCTTCTGTTTACTTTCCCATTGCTCTCCTCATGGCCCCAGTTCAGGATAGCATGTAAGCACATGTTTAATCCCATTGATCTCATGGTACTTCATGTACAAAGCAAAACATGGGTCTCTTTGCCCAGTGCCTGGGTTTGAATTTTATGTTAAAGAGACGTGAGATAAAAGTCAGAAGTGGTTGCCCAAGAGTGGACTGGAGCATAAGTTTTCTCCTTCTCTGCTGAAACCTCAAATAGCCAGGCTGGTGATTCCTGCACATGCTTCCTCTCCAGGGTGTGTGCATGGCCAAGGAAGCCACAACTCTTTTAAGAAAATCACAATGCCTTTGACAGAAGAGGTGAGTGTGCCCTCTCTCTCTGAAGCAGTGGCAGCTCAGGAGCTGGAGCACATCCATGGGACATGCAGACAGGAAAGCCCTGGGGTATTCTCCATGGGTGCTTTAACTCTGCACCGTTAAAAGAAGAGTCATCCTGTTTGGGGGCTTGCACTGAACCTATCCTGCAGTTATGCTCCTTTAGGCTCGTGTCTAGGTCAGTGTCAAACCTGGTGGGCCTGAGGTGTCAGGGCATCCCCCACACCAGGCACAAGCTGAATGAGTATTTGCAGAATCATAACTTGCACTCAGATGCCTAAAATTCACCCGTGTCCTGCTATAGGAAACAAAGAGATTCCTTTGAATTTTCTCATTGTCTCACAAGTAGGAATTAAAATGCCCTTTTCTTGCACTTCTATGAATTTAGATTACGTACTGGGGGACTTTTGAGGGGAGCAAAGAAATAGCACTTTTCCACTATGTGCATGTACAGTGTCGTATATAATAGGATCCCCCAACCATATTGTTTAGGCAGCTGCTCTAACAGGACAGTGTAGCCTCCATACATAGAAATGTGCCCAAGTTGAATGAGCCCACTGCATTGAAGCATTCAGCTGTTCTCTCCTCTACAAATACCTACAAATGTGTAAAAAAGCCCCTGTGTTTGTCCTGTTCCCCAAGTGAGCATACAAACATCTGCACCATACACATGTTCTAAGCATGCAAGGTGGACCAAACACCTTTAGAGCATGCTGGGCATTCTGGACATATGCAGATAATTTACACAGCCTGTGCATAGCAGGGATGACAGGTTTTTTGATTCATTAGACATAGTGTATGCATCATATACATTTCACATCCACAGTGTGCAGTTGACCTACCCTGAATATCTGGAAGTTCAGCAGCCTGGTTGTCTGAGAGGTTTGATGAGCATGTGGAAATTCTGGATACATGTATGCAGTATTGAGATTTAATCCCAACAAAATTCCCAGGTGGAGAAAGATCCATGAAAATATGCACACATGGAAGCACACAGTGCTGAAAAAGAAGAGGTGGTTCAACTGTATCTGTACAGCAACCACTCCTCAGCTGAGTGCCCAGGCTTTTCTGGATGCTGGAAGTTTTGTGTCCACTCTGCCACTCTGACCTTGCATGGCTCCCTCTGGTTGCTCATACACACACGACCCATCTCGTCATGTGTTGGTTGATTGTGACTGCTGTCTGTCCCTTTAGCCCTTAGAGCACGTGTTCTGAAATGCTGTGCTTGCTCACACTTGTGCTTTCAGCACTTTGGAGAGACTTTCAGTCATCCCTATTAGTTTTTCTCACTGTCAATATAGCCCATCTAATTCCATTTCCATAGATGCTTCTTTCACAGTAAGATCTTACACAAAACATTCATAAGAAAACCTCAGGAATCACATTATTGCCAATTTTCAAGCCATCTGTTATGTTTCTTGAAGTTCCTTTATCTTGGATTCATGAACTTATGCACAAATTTGAGCCAGCAGTGTGCCCAGGTGGCCAGCAGACCCAATGGCATCCTGGCCTGAATCATGAACAGTGTGGCCAGCAGGACAAGGGAGGTTATTCTGCTCCTGGACTCAGCACTGATCAGGNTTTCTAGTTCACGAAAGACTCCAACACTGCAATAGAAGAAGAGGCCCTTGAAGTGACTGTGGGTGCATTTTCAAGCTAGGTTACTGATTTACAGGTCCTGCCTCTCAGCATTGCTTCCTGGAGATGACACTGCACTGTCCAGCTGGGTTTAGACCTCTTTACTGGAGGCCAAGGATGTGCTGTGGAGTGAGGTGAGAGAGGAATGGCTCTGGAGCTGCGCACTAGAGCGGTATCTTGGAAGTCTCGTCAGCCGGAGAGGGGACTGTTCCTCTTGCAGTTGCATTGTTTTATGGTAGTGTCATGCAGTAAGATGGTGCTGATTGTGGTTGTAACCAGCAGGCGGAGCTGGGCTGAATAAACAAGAACGAGCTATTAATAGCCACGAAGAGGGCAGAGCACTTCTCTCCTAGCAACACAACCAGAAGAGCAGAAGAGCTTTGCCCAAATGGTGAAAAAACTGCGTGTGCAAAATGTTGATGTTCCTCCCTTCCTGAGTAGTTCCCACTCTGTCACTGTGCACTGCCTGGAAACCTCTCACCTTCCCCACTGCATTGCTCCCAAACCTCTGATTTCAGAGATGTGCAGGTGGTGTCAAGGTCTGTTTTCTGAGGTTTGATTAGTGAAAATGTCCTTTTCTATTTTAAAAATGCAGGCAGATGAGAGGTGAAAGGCAGGGTGCAAACCTGTGCCATGGGCTACAGCAGCTGGAGCTCCTCTCAAGGGTAAGAGAAGCAGGGACATACAATGCTGTGCTGCCTTTCCCAGGGTGGGTGTTGGACCATCCTTGTCTAGAGTACCCACAACCATCTGGAGGGCTGCTGTGTCATGCTCTGCTCACTTCTCCTTATCAGAAGGCCAGTTACATCAACACCTGCATACAGTCTGGTTTGGTTTTGGTTTCCTGTTTGGTTTGGGTTTTTGGAGGGGGGGTTGGAAATGCTAGGGCATATCTATAGAACCTTTGGGTGCAGGTATATGATAAAGCCCACGTTAGTGGAATAATGCCAGGTAAATGTGCAGAGATGTTTTGCAAAGGAAGCTCGCACACCCAGCCGTTTGAAAAATTAGGCATGTAGTAGCAAGGTACTGACAAGTGTTCCACACACCTGTAACACCGCCAGTAAATCAGGCAAAAGCATTTGTCAGATCATCATTAGGAGAGTAATGAGCTAAGTCCCACAGAATTTAGGGCAAGCAAAGAGGCCAGCATCCCTCTGCAGCAGTTGTCAGAGACAAAGAAGAGTCCAAGTTCAAAAGAAAACACACGCAGAGGGAACTCAGTCCCTAGTGAAAAGTGCCCCTTGCTCTGACCTCTGCGTGGTACACAGTTGGACCTCTGGGAAGGACCAAGGCTGCCTTGGTCCTGCTACTGCCACTTAACAGTAGACACAGGTTCCTCAGCCCTCAAGACCACACATTTCTGATTTCACCAGTTCTCATGTTTAACAAGTGTCCCCAGATCAGCATACAGGTATTTTGATCTCTGGTACACCACGATGAGCAGATTGTTGACAGACATTGTAGTTTTCCAAGCAAGTTTTCAATGTGCAAATTTAATAACTTGTTGGGAACAAAAAAGGGGAGGGGGGGGGTAGATAATCATAGGCACAATTACAACGTCTGTCTGAAAGCTGCAGACTAGGCTTCTAGATCTCTGACAAAACATGCCACCACTTGAACTCCAGGAGTAATTATCTTTTATGGAGTTTGGAGAGGAGAGAGGGCCTCGACTCACACTTTGCCATTTGGTTACACAGTATTTGCTAAAAAGCAGAATGATCAAGCCCAAAAATCCTGCGTTCCTCTCACAGGTCCCAGAGATCAAAGGGGCCAACTGGGTCTCATAGACTTAGTCCATCCAGCTGAAAGGCAGCATAGTATTCTAGTTTCAGTGAATGCTATACTCTGCAGCTTTTTTTTCTTTATTTTTGCATTGTGGGATGGTTAGGTGTGCAAAGGGTCACAGACTGAAGCCTCAGCCAGCACATAAGGTCAGGAAGTGCCCTGAAATGTAAGTGAAATAGCAGCAAGGGAAAGTCAGTGATGTAAAGTGTGCCTCCTTAGAGCAGCCTCCATGGGTCTTCATGAAATTCAGCCTGGGACTGTCACTGAGTGTACCCCCTGAGGCCACGAAGATGATCAAAGGGNGCTGAAAACCCATAAGCCTGGTACAACTGACAGTATGTGATAGAAGCAATGATAAGACAAGAGAGAGCAAAGAAAAAGGAACAATTGATTTAATGCCTTCTTCATTTGTATTTAAATAAATAAAGATGCCAATAGAAGGCTCTAGGCACCTCACCACATAATTAACACAACCAAAGAGAAACCAAAAATGCGCACCACTCCCAAGCAGCATGAAGTTATTATCCAGAATGTGCACTGCCACCTCCCAGAGGGAAAATAAAACCACAACTCCCTCCAGGCTCTCTCTCTCCAAAAGGTGCCACTTGTGGTGTGCTTGCCCTGCGGACTCCTGCTGGGAAAGAGGGACAGCATGGTCCTGAGAGCCACTGCTGCCCTGCCAAGGACCCCTCTGCCTGCCCCACAGAGCAAGGAGATGGGCGATCCTCCTAGTGCCTATCAGATGGAGAGGTAACAATGTGCTGCTCCTCTTTCTCTGGTAGTGATTAGCAAGAAAAATGTTGGCTTGCCCAAGACCCTGTTGACACTAAAGCATATTGTTGGCCTGGTGTAACAAGCCAAAAAACTGGTGTCCTAATGAAAAAAAAAAGGAAAGGAAAAAGCAGTTACTTCACTTGCAGGACTGTTACAAGCTCCAAGCTCATAATGTTGTTAGTGTTTCCACCAGCACCACGCAGTTTGCATTGTTTCTGTTTTCCATTAGCATCTCTTGCCCAATGCTGCAGCTGTACACACACCCTGCTCCCCACTGGTGAGGCTAAGGCTGGAGCTGACAGTCCTTGCACTCCCAGACCTCTGCTCAGCAGGGACAGTCAGCTGCCTTCTCCCTGCCTGCATCCACCTCTTGCAGCAGGTGACCAGCACCAAAACCACTGACCACGAGGCACAAGGCAGGAGGAGTCAACTGGGGTTTTGGGCAGGGCTGTGCACATTTCAGGGGTGGTGTTGGGGTGCTTGTAGCATGCCAGCTGCTTGTCCTGCACAGCAGCAGTTACACAATGGGCTTGGGTCCGGGCTTGGGTTCAGGTGGATGAACCTAGATTACTGCTGGTAACCACAGATGAGTTTTCCAGCAGTCATGCTCAAGTGCTTAGCCAATTGCTCCCAAAGCTGAGGCAGAATGCTCCAAAATCACCTGTGAGTGAACAGTTTATGCCCTCAGGGTTGCCTTGTGTCCTTTCTCACCAACCCAGGTGATCCCCAGTGCAACCTTTCACCCAGGAACACCTGAGATGGCACGGTGCTGCAGGGTGGGCTCAGGGCATGCACTAGGCCAAGACAACAGATCAGAGACTAGGAGGAGGCAAAGGAAAGACATGTACCTCTGTGTATGATGGTCCAATAGAACCTATCAAAGCTGGGGCATGCAGCTAGGACCCAGAGCTAAAACGGCACAGAGCCTGGGTGCCATGAATGGGTGCAGCAGGGAAATTAAATCTTTAAACTACTAACTGGTGTTTTATTGCTGATTTTTTTGCTACCTAATATCTGTTGTTATTATCTGGCAAATTAACAACCACAGTTGCTGGGAAAAACTCTGCTAAAGTAATGGCTCTCTGCTGTTGTTAGCCTGAGCTACCTGCTCCAGATTAAGCATGAGCTGGTATCTAGACCGTCTAGGTGAGTGCAGAGGCAAGCCCAGACTGGCATAATTACAATGCTGAGCACTGTCAGGTCAAAAGAAAGAGTCTACATGTGGGCATAGTAAAGAGAGTAGCTGGTTCTCCAGACCTCTGGCAGATCCTGTGAAACAGAGCACAGCCTCTAAGTCATGTATGAGCCAGGTACAGCAGAGTGACATTACCTCCAGCCTTGGCAGCCTGGCACAACTTGAAAGCACAAGTGGTCTTGAACCACAGATAGTGGTTCTGCTACATTAGACCTTACATCTCAGCTCTGGCTCTGCTCTTGTAGTTGATCTTGAGCCACCTGCTCTGACAAACACCTGAGGTCCTGCAGGATGAAATTACAAAGAGACCAAGGCTTTCAACACTCCAGTTACATCCATTTGTCTTTGGGTTCTCTACAGCTTGAGAGGCACCAATCATAGCAGTAACTGGAGGAATCCTTAGAAGCAAAGCAGGGTTACCAAACCAGGAGGAGGTCCAAAGGTACTTGGGAATCGTAGTGGGATATATCTCTATGGTGATGTGGATGATACATGGTGACAAGGCAATCCTTGTGAAAGCTACATCTCACACATCTGGTGGGTCAGCCAATGCCCTGAAGAGACAATCTGCATGGTTGGGCAGCATTCGCCACCTTGGTAACACTGACATTTAATGCAGTGGAGTTGACTCAGTGTGGCCAGCAGGGCAAGGGGGAGGATTCTCCCTCTTTACTCTGCTCTCCTCAGACNGTGCTCTGTACTGGAGACATAGCAGAGCTGATAGAACATGGGTCAGCTTGGTTCCAGTACTAATCCTGCTTCCTCAGTTCAGCAGCATGCCTTCTGTATCAAGCCTTACACTTACTTTGTGGATAGCTTTGAAAAGGTACCATGGCCACAGGGGCTCAAGGGCAGAGCTTTGAAGTCTATGAGACTTCATGGATGGGCATTGTTACTTCAATGGCTTGGACATCTCTGCATCACCTTTTGCATCATGGTGTCAAGGTGTTTGCAATATCCATGGGGAGCAATAGGAGCTAGGAGTAAGATCAGATTTTTTTCTGATGGAGGAATCCAGAAGGCTAATCCTAAAGTGATCTCAGGTACCATTTGTCACCTACCCCAGTCCTAAGTATAGCTCAGCACACACATTTTGTGTAGTCCCAGCCTGACAGTCATTGTTGTGCACGCTACCTCACACGCTGGATGTGGTCCCAGTGGTGCTCAGCCCAGTATGTCACCTGGGAGCACGTGCAGCTGCAGCATCAGGCATGATCTCTGATACCAAACAGCACCAACTGTCACTGCCTCAACCCACTTGGACTCGGTGGAATAGTTTCTCTAGTTCACACAGTCTGGCCGCCCTGAGCCTCAGAAACCCATCCAAGCTGTGCATTACTCAGCAAGTTGCATTCCAGCAAGAAAAAGCCACAGTTACTGTACTGCCTGCTCAGGGCAGGTGGCAGGCAGAAGGAGGGGATTACCCTCCCACGGGTCAGGGAAGCTCCTGGTAGTCTTTCAGCAAGCCCCTGCTGGAAATTGCTGCACAGGTGCCCAGCAGAGCTTCCCGGGGAGCTCCAATGGCATGCATCGAGGGGAGAGTTTGCCAGGGCAGGTAGCATGGATGTTGTGCTGGTTTGA